>BQNB010072078.1:4932-14988 GCA_026074375.1 Tanacetum coccineum
TAAACTACACATAATTACCTTAAGATTAAGCTCCTTCACAATATATGGTGTGTAGAAATTATTTCTTTGACCAAGTCCATATGCTTTTTGGTGATACTGGAAATAGGATTTGGCTGGAAAAGAATGTTGTTTGGACAATTTTATGTGCATATAGGATCCAAGAAGACGTGGTATAGTGTGCCGAGAGATGTTGATGCGGCGTCTGATGTTTATGGTAGCAGCAGCAGCAAAAGCATTCCCCTTCTAAGTAATTAAATTCATTTCCAAACAAACATGTATGCATATTTACATATAGGGTACCCTTACATGTATACTTGATAAATATTGTAATCCTGCAGCTTATGTTGAAGGCCGTGAAGATCCTGACAGTCTAGCAGCTAATCTAGCAAATATGACCTCCAATTGACATTGTAGGTATATTATAGTATTCTTCTAGACTTTAGCAAAAAAATGCCTCGGGTGAGTCTAATCTGGGCCACTGTAGTTCAACATATACTAAATTGAGTTGCTTCGACTTGAAACAATTTAATAATGTTTAACCTTAAAAGTCAAAGTGGCAAAATGGATGAATTGGGTAACGAGTCAAATGGGTTGTGGCCAAAATGAAGTATATTATTGGTTGTGGTTAAATGAGGTATTAATTAATTCATTAAAGGACATCCTTAATATCATGAATTTTATGGAAAGGAAAAAATCTTTACTTACAAGTTATGCTTTATCATTTGTTTATACAGGTGTGCCATCACGATTTGTAAATTGTTAATATTTATGTCATATTTTTTTTAAAAGTTCTATTAGATGTTAATCAGAACTCAAAATATTTTAGTGCTTTAAAGTTGAAAGACACCAGCATGTAAAAAAATTAAAACTTATACACTTATCAGCTTTTTAGATATTTATTAGGGGTTATGGTTCACAAGGTGTATGATTGGAGGGTGTGTTCATTGGCTTGGCTCAGTTTTAAGGTTCAGTTGGTGGGTTCAGGAGGTGTGCTCAGGGGAAGGTTTAACTCAACGTATGATAAGTTGTGTAGCCAAACGTTAAGCTTACAATAAGTCAAAAGATTTCTAATATTGTTCTTTAAATTTCATATTTGTAGAAAGAATGGCTCTAGTTTTATAGAACACTACAAGGCATTATGCTTGGCATCTTATTCAAGGTAAACTTCAGTTAAAGTTTACCCTACTTTTTCCATAAGGTGAAGTTGTTAAAGAAGCAGGCTTCAGCTCTTTATACTACAGGGGTTGTTCTTGTCAAGTTTCAAAGTTCTTATAGCTGCTATCTCTTTGTTCCAGCTGGAAGTGTCTAGATTGGAAGTTGAGGGACCTAAGTGAAACTTTAGCATCTATATAACTGATGTGTCGTTGTGTGGTTTTAATTTATGTTTCAAGTTTTAAATTTATATTTTGCTGACTTTACCAAAAACACACTTTAACAGGCAATGTACCCGGTCAGATGGGAGTTTCGTGGTAAGTAGAGTGTCGATCACTAAGAGAGAGAAACAATCTTTCAATTTATTAATATTTTAGTTTACTAAACTAAGTTAATTCTATTCTATGTTAAACCTATGTTAATCCTAATTTTAACGGATAAGAGGGGGTTTTCAGCCTGAGAGACTGGTACGGGTTTTGTGGTGACTAAAATCATTTTAAGACGCAATTACACACACAAGCAAATTAACAGAAGATAAAAGAGCGGTCTAGCCAAATATAAGAAAACTATATTAGCCATGATTAATCCAATTAGAACGTTGGTTTGTTTATTTAGTACAATGATTACTTATCTCGAGGCGGCATATCATTATTAAGATTAAGGCGGTGCTTCTTCCTTAAACCTAGACACGTAGAATTCTATCACAATTAAAGCATCCGCATAAAGCATCCTTTTTGCTGATTATAATCTATCTTAGGGATTAAAGCAATTATGATCTTAGTAAACCCTAGCTCATAGAGACTTTACCCACTTACTGCTTAATGGCAATTTATACACTAGTAGTCCACTAACCAAGTCTTTACCAATTAATTAAGAACGTACTCATTGATCCCAAGGGTCACCTGCCGGTCCAGCTAAGCTCACAATCTAAAGGCAAAGATAGGTCATTATTTGTGATTCTATTGGTCTAGATGTATAAATTACTATATGGAGAGCCATCTCGGCATCTAGATTACTTGGTCTGTATCACTAGATCCAGTTGAATGATAGGTCGCATACAAAAGCACGTAAACAAGTATATTTATAAACATAAACAAGCATTCAACGATAAATTAAGCATTCGATATAAACAAACCAAACATTCAAATCTTTATAATAATGGCTAATACCCAAGGGTATTAGCCTTCACATAATTAATACAAGAGTAATAATTCAACCAAGGGAAACTAACCGAGTTAAACGAATGATACCAAAAATCGAACGATTACTAGAGTATAAGAGATTACAAAGTGTTTCCTACAGAATTAGTAGCTTTGCTTGACCTCTTCTGCTCTTCTTGTCTTCTAAAAATCGACTTTTGTAGTTAAGGTATTGAAAATATGATCAAGCACACTGAAAACCCGTTCTTAGGTTTTCTATTTATAGTGTCTAGAATTTGGTCGATACGGCGTATTGAGATAGTTGGATACGTCGTATCAAGGGTTTCTAGGAGTAGGGACCATGTTCGATATCTTCTAGAATATTTTATTTCTTTATCTTGGATACGGCGTATATATGTCTCCTAGATACGGCGTATTGAACTTTGTTCCTTCGTGGTTTCTTGTGAAGTGCAGGAACATATACGCCGTATATCTTCCTTGATGGATACGACGTATTGGATGTCAGAATTAGTTTCTTTATATTTCTTCGTTTAAGCTTCAGAATGCGTGCCTTTTAGCTAATCTTCACCAAGTACTCCATAATTACTGCAATTCTCAAATCAAAACGATTAAGTGAAGCCATACTTACTTGTCAATGAATTATAACAAAATGGGGTAATTTATATGGGATAAATGATGCTATAAAAGTAACGTTATTTGATGTCATCAAATATCCCCCCACTTGAATCCTACTTGTCCTCAAGTAGCCTTTAGAATTTTATAAAAATATATCCCTAAGGATTTTTCTGTTAAGCATTTATTTGTATCATATTTACATGTACCAACCAAACACCTTACAAATTGATGTAGGAAGATAGAAAACATCAATATCGACATCTCATGCTTAAATAGCTCATTGGTAGTTAAATATATTGAAACTCGAAAGTCTTCCAGACTTCAAGGTTTTGACTCACAGTCCAGTTGAAGAGTATTTTATTATAAGATTAGGCAGGATACACATCTCAGCATCTAAAGATTAGGGATATCTGTCAGAGTAAGACAGCAAGTTTATAGAGAGGTTAAATTGGGTTTTATTTTAAAGGCTTAAAGGGTTGATCACTCTTCCTAATCTCTATCGATACCAATATTCCAGAAGGGGGATAAAGACCACACATACACACCCGTAATGACGAGATAGACACATGTGACTTCTCACTGCCATCTCGAATAAGCTAAAGAGTAGGACTAGTAGAGTCATATTAGGGTTAATGGATTCTTTCTAACTACCAAAAATTAATAAAACCAACAGGCAGCTGAATCACACATACATGGCGGTAATGACGGAATAGACATGCATGATTCGATCACATCTGCATTCGAATAAAACCTAAGGGTAGAATTAGGAAAAGGGAAATAAATTGTTGTTAAATAAAAATTACGAAACAAATAGATTAAGTCCAAAACAGATAAGGCACAACTTTCTAGATGCTTTCCCGACCATCACCATGATAAAGACTCAAATATATACACAAAGGTCTTGATCATTGATAAAAAACAAAAACCTAAGTTGGCATTCCCGTAAAGGTCAACTTCCCATTCATTCCATACTTTACATACTTTTATAAGACAAGTGGCGATATCTACCACTTTATACAAAACTTTACATCGTTGATTTTTTATACGTATCATCAAATAATCGATCCTTCAAATAATTTTATCAGTTTAAGCTTTAACGAACCGACTACCTTTAAAATTTCCTCCTCTTTTTTTGTTGCAATTTTCTATTTTTTAGATTTTTTTTTAACGAATCTTCAGACTACGAATCTCAGTGTAATTTCAGCATCTTCATGATCATAATAACTCTGGATAATTTCTTCGATAATTCTTCGTTCTTCGGATGTACCAATAATTGTAATGGTAGTAAAAATACATGAGTTTTGACTACTTTTTACATTCTCATTTGCAATGTGGAAATTTTTCCCAATCATACCAGAGATAGAAATTTGACAAAGACTACAAGATAATCATCACTTTACACCTTTCAGGAAAACTAGCAAAATGTTAAAATGAACTTTAATCTAAACAGGGTAGGCTAAGGTTGTAAAGGGTGTTTAACGAAACAAATAGTTGGTGTTAGGTCTTATCTTAAGGCATTGGTATTACTGGTCTTTCTAAGGGTATCTTACTCTTAAAATTGAGAGTAAACAAAGGGTTATTTTGCGGGGTTATCTAACCTGTGCTAGGTTAGTTAATATAAAACTAACTTGTATAGGGCTTTTTGGGTTGTATGTAATCCCTTAAGAAAAGTTTACCAATTTAAAAAGTTTACTCCATCTAAATTCCATAGTACTCATTATTGTTAGTCTTGAATAGATATGCCAAGCCAAGTTCTAAAGTCTACAACATCACTGGAACACTCATATTTTTGTGGAATTTAAGGTAAACATTTGGAAACGGATAAGGCTGAATCCTCACAATATCTAATAAGGGTTCATGTGTGCGGGTTATGTAACCAGTAATTTCACAAAAGTATGCTTGAATTTTTTTTTATTTTTGGCATAATTTAAGCATTTTATTGTGAAAATTAGACATGTAAAGTTCATTTTTCCATCCTCACTTAGTTTTTACAACGTCCTCGTTGTATAGGTTAAAACATTTAGAAAATCCAAGATAATTACATAAGTATTCTGAACGAGAAACTCCCCTGATATTTGCTTGGTAGATTCTTCATTGTTGATTTAATGAGCAAGAATTTCAGATTGTAGATACTTCACCAACATTGTCGATTTCTTTCCAGCGAGGTCCTGTGCAAAATTATAGAAAAACCATGCAAAATCCTACCTCGATGTCTCTGTCGATTAATAATAAACTAAACTAAAAACATGTACAGGAAACCATACCGTAGTATCCATAACCTGGATAAAGCCCATATAGAAAACCTTGTAAAAATGGCTATTCGTAATAGGGTCAGTCTGCCAAAATACGACCAGGATCATGTGCATGAATATGATGTATAGACAGAACTGACAATAAAGTTTTTAATGCAAAAAAATAAAGGACTGATAAGGTCCAGACAATTAATACGCCATATGGTATGGAGCGGATATGCCGTATTGATGTCTGGGAAGACAGACTCGATAAAAATAAATAATTGTCCGAGTTGTCTCTCTGGAAGCACTTTTATTTACAGCTAAGTGTTTAAGTTAGACTTTTTCTTTAGCTTTCTTCATTCGGTGCGTGTCACAGTCTATCTGTTGTCTTTTTTTCGAAAAATTTATTGGTAGATGTGAGACACACTATTTTTGTTCCTTTCCAAATCATTGTATTCACATAATCTTATAGCAATGTATTATTCGTCAGGTCCTAGTGAATATTTTATAGCTTCAAACTTCTCGGCTTTGCAAACCCTTTTATTAGGTTGCTCATCTTTCTTAATGTCAGATTTGGGGGCTTTGTTTAGAATATTTATTTCCAGATTACAATTTTTGGCCTTACGCTTCTTTTGGCTCTGTTCATACTCTTTTTTAATGTCATTTTTTTCTTGAGTATAATTAAGGCATTTTTATTTATATACCTAGGATGGTTTCCTACTAGTCAGTGTCTGACCTCATTATTCATGACGCTGGATACCGAAGTAAATAGGGACACATGAGGGATGAGATGTTGGGGGGTGGAATTTAGAGAATGGCGTTGAAACATTGTTTGGGTGTTTTGATTGGAGGGTGGGTGGCAAGCTGAGATGCATGGCTAATGTGGTGGGGTGCGTTGTGGGGGGATAAGAGGGGCGGCGTGGTTGGCTTGAGGTGATTGAAAAAGTGGGATGCGTTGGTGACACAGTCGAGAGGAGCGAATTCTGGCGATGAGGAGAAAACCTGAGGTAACCGGGTTGGGTGGTGTGTTGGAGTATTTTTTTTTTTTGGACGATTAAGTGGGAGTAGAAACTTGGGTGGTGGGGGACACTGCCCACCCGTTCTTGACTCCTGGCGTAGTTACATCATACTGTCAGTAAAGAGGAGGGGTAGAAAAAATACCCTTTAATGCGTAAAAACGATGATGCGGTTTCCCCTATTAGGACATTTTAATTAATTCGAGGTATTCAAGAAACTTTGCCCAATATTGGTCCGACCAGTCTCATCAAACAATCCCCGTGATATGCAATTACTTCTAACTCCCCATTCTATAAATTCCATGTGTGTGTGTGTTGTTGTGCTGAGTTCAGTGTTTCTCTATCGTTGTCAGTATTTGGTTTAGCAAGACTTGATTCAATGTGACCTTTTTCCATGTATTCCTTTAAAATAAATTATGTCATAATTCTCGTTGTATCTTCTTCAATCAAAATTATGTGATTAGTATGTTCTGAACAATGGTAAAAATATCAACAAGATTTTTTCGAAAAAAGTAACACAGAAAATCAAGCACGAGAATCAAGTGGAAAAACTGCTACTGTATTAGACGAACGATGTGCCGTATTCAATTGATCTGAATACGTCATTGATCTGAATATGCCGTATCAGTCTATTGAATGGATATGCTGTATTAGATAAGAAAGCTAGATACGCCGTAGCCAATGGAAGTGGATACGCCGTATCAGGTTATCGACCAGAATAGTGTATTAGAAAACAATTAAACACACAAACAATTAAACAAACAAATATACAAGCAAACAATACACAAATATACAAATTTTTACACTAATCTAAATTACACTAATCTAAGTTACACTAATCCCAGGGGTTAGATTAATCTAATTTTAAAAACTAAAATATCACATAAAATCAAGATTAAAAATTTCACTCCCCGGCAGCGGCGCCAAAAACTTGATGTGTTGTCGTGTAGGGGTTATTTTAGATAGTTCAAGTTTTAAATTTATATTTTGCCTACTTTACCTAAAACAACACTTTAACAGGCAGTATACCCGATCAGATGGAGTTTCGTGGTAAGTAGAGTGTCGATCACTAAGAAGAGAAACAATCTTTTATTTTATCAATATTTTGGTTAACAAAACTAAGTTAATTCTATTATATGTTAAACCTATGCTAAACCTACATTAATCCTAATCTAAATTACACTAATCAGTTAGTTGCGGTAACATAGATCAATTTAAGGCACAATAACATACGCAAGCAGATAAACAAAAGATAAAAGAGCGGTCTAGCCAAATATAAAAAACTTTATTAGCCATGATTAATCCAATTAAAACGTTGGTTTGTTTATTTAGTGCAATGAATGCTTATCTCGAGGCGGCATATCATTACAAGACTTAGGCGGTACTTCTTCCTAATACCTAGACACGTAGAATTCTGTCACAATTAAATGCATCTGCATAAAGCATCCTAATTGCTGATTATAATCTATCTTGTGGATTAAAGCAATGGTGATCTTGTTAAACCCTAGCTCATAGAGACTTTACCCGCAGACTACTTAATGGCAATTTATACACTAGTAGTCCACTAGCTAAGTCTTTAACAATTAATTAAGAAGGTACTCATTGATCCCAAGGGTCAACTGCTGGTCCAACTAAGCTCACTAATCAAAAGGCAAAGATAGGTCATTATTTGTGGTCTTATTGGTCTAGATGTATAAATCACTATATGGAGAGCCATCCCGACATCTAGCTAACTTGGTCGGTATTACTAGATCCAGTTGAATGATAGGTCGCATACAAAAACACGTAAACAAGTATAAATTGATAAACATAAACAAGCAATTAACGATAAATTAAGCACTCGATATAAACAAACCAAACATTAAAATCTTCATAACCATGGCTAATACCCAACGGTATTAACCTTTAATCATCATAATCAATATAAGAGTAATAATTCAACCAAGGTAAACTAACTGAGTTAAACGAATGATACCAAAAATCAAACGATTACTAGAGTATAGGAGATTACAAACTGTTTCCTATGTAATTAATAGTTTTGCTTGACCTCTTCTGCTCTTCTGAAAATTGACTTTTGTGGTTAAGGTATCGAAAATATGATCAAGCACACTGAAAACCCATTTTTAGGATTTTTATTTATAGGGTCTGGAATTTGGTCGATACGGCGTATCAAGATAGTTAGATATGGCGTATCGGAGGTTTCTTGGAATAGGGACCACGTTCGATATCTTCTAGAATATTTTATTTCTTTATCTTGGATACGGCTTATAGATGTCTCCTGGATACGGCATATTGAACTTTGTTCCTTGGTGGTTTCTTGTGAAGTGCAGGCACAGATACGCCGTATCTTCCTTGATGGATACGGCGTATAGGATATAAGAATTAGTTTCGTCATATTTCTTCGTTTAAGCTGTATCTTCCTTGATGGATACGGCGTATATGATGTCAAAATTAGTTTCTTCATATTTCTTCGTTTAAGCTTATAAATGCGTGTCTTTTAGTTAATCTTCACCAAGTACTCCATAATTACTGCAATTCTCAAATACAAACGATTAAGTAAAAATTCTTGCAATAATTATACAAAATAGGTAATTTATATAGGATAAATGATGCTATAAAAGTAACGTTATTTGATGTCATTAGTGGGCCACGTAGTATCCGACGTGGCAGTGGGGGAAATTGCAAAAGCCAGCCTCGAACCCGCGACCTCCAAAAGGAGGTGAAAGACACAAAGGGTCACCCCTTTTCCAGTTGCGCTAGAGTGTCTTTCTATAATATATATGCAAAGAGTTTTATTTAAGGGCTAAATGAGATAAGTCCATATTTATTAAAGAAGGTCAAATAGAAATTTGACCGGTTCATATAAGAACATTTGGACCAGTTCAAAAGGTGAGGAAGGTACTGACGGACTCGTAATTTCATGCTCCTTCCATTGGAGTGTTCAGGGAATTTTTCTAACTTTGTTTGAATCTCAATAAACGTGAAAACATCATCGAAACTCATCTGAAAATCACTGTTTTTGCTTTGTTTTCAAACCCTTGTACCTGCAAGACATAATAACACATAGCAAACATATTTGCAATATAATTTTATATTTTTTAAGTTATTTCTCTATTTTAGTATGTTTTCCGGTATAAAAATGATGTGTGTTTAAGCACACATCAGGGTGGTCGTCTTTTCACTTGGATAAACAAAGCTGGAACCAAGCTTAGTAAACTTGATCGATTCTTAATATCAGAAGAGGTAGATGAGGCTTTACCTGATGTTCGTGTTACTGCCATTGATCATTTGTGGTTGAATCATAATCTCATTCTTCTTCATGTCTCTAATTCTGACTTTGGCCCTACTCCTTTCAAGCTTTTCTATTCCTGGTTATCAAAATGAAGTTACCTAATTCGAAATAACATAACTTTGGAAGGAAGCTCTTATCTCATGAAAATTTTTGCCTCCTCAAAGCTAGAATTAAGCAATGGTATTCTGAAACTAAAACTTCTGATCGTGTTACTAAACATGATAACTTGCAACTTATCAAGTGAAGAGAAAATTGAAGCGGGTTATGCAAATGATAATGGCCGTGATTCTCGTAATAAGTTGCTTCAAGCATTGGATAGATTAGATACTTTTGAATCATTTGATCTTTTTCAAAAGGTGCGTGTCAAATGGGATATCAAAGGTGACGAGAACTCCAAATTTTTTCACAGGCTAATAAAGCAAAAAAGGAGAGCTCAAATGATTTCGGTATCATGAAAGAAGGTGTTTGGATTTTAGATCCTTCTCAAATAAAGGAAGAGTTTCTTACCTTTTTTAAAGAAAAGTTCAAAGACCATGATTTGAATTTAGATTTTCCACTGTTTGCTATCTCTTCTGGATTGTGTGCTC
>BQNB010072078.1:16444-32548 GCA_026074375.1 Tanacetum coccineum
ATTGCGAAAAAAACGAGTCCAATATTGCAATGCTTCCGACATACGCACGATTTTATAAAAAATGTTGAAGTTTAATATAAATAGAAAAATTAAAAAAATTACAAAACGTACCCTCAACCTTTAAATATTTACGACTTTTTTATATAATAAACTGTATTTGTCAAATATATAACACATATCTACCGATTCATTCAGATAAAAGAATATCTGCGGAAAGATCTTCGAATTGCGAACAAAACGAGCCCAATATTGCAATGCTTCCGACATACGTACGATTTTATAAAAAAATATTGAAGTTTACTGTATATATATATTTTAAAAAAAAATATATTTTCAAAACACACCATAAACTACCTAATAACTTTAAAATAAACGATAAAGGTCAGAAACGTACAATTCTATGAAAGTTTAAATTATATAAATAATCTATATTTTTTTTTGCAATGCTCAGTGAAATAAAAATACATGTGATACATACAAGTCAACCCCGCCGCAACGCGCGTACACATTCCCACTCAATACTCATTCGAAATCGATACGTAAAAAATTATGGCCCGCAGCAACGCGCGGCCTATCTTGCTTGTATAACACATTTGTGGACAAATCCATTGTCATTTTGACAGTGGGCCATATTGCTACAGTAATGAGCTCCCATTTTGGGCCAGCCCGATTTTGGTTTTTTTTTTTAATTTTTGTTTTTTTTTATTTGTATGCACAATGTAGGAGGAAAAAAAATATTACAAAAGTTCTGATTTATTCAGATAAAAAAATACCCGCGAAAACATATTTGATACCTAATAACTTTAAAATAATCGATATGGTCACAAACGTACAACCCATTATATTAAAAAAAACCATATAGCAAAAAAAACAACACTTTAAACATGAGGCCCAACACATAAGCCATATAAAAAAATTATTACTAATATACACATTTGTCGGCAAACTAGCCTAAGATTCGCATAAAATCTGGCCCAAAATCTGGCCCAAAGTAAAAAAAAAAGTTAGCCCAAAATTAGCCTGAAATCTGGCCCAAATTAAAAAAAATACAAAATGGTCCCTCAACTTTTAACTATTTACGAATTTCTTACACAAAAAATCCCGTAAAAAATTAACAAAAAAAACATGTCAAGTTTTTATTGTTCACAACTTTTTTACTTTCATCGGCCAAAAAAAAAAGATATCGAACCGTCCCAAAAAAAGAAAATATTTGGGAAAAAATTAACCCGTCCGAACGCAAAAAAATTTTCCCGAATCGTACAAAAAAAGAAATATCCGGGAAAAAATTAGCCAAAAATAGCCTAAAATATGGCACAAAGTAAAAAAAAATACAAAACGGACCCTCACATTTTAACTATTTACGATTTTCTTACACAAAAATTCCCGTAAAAAAATATTTGTTCTAAGTTGTTTTAGAAGCCATGAAAGTAACCATAAATTTGCATTTTTGATAGAATCTCAGGTTGGTTGCCAGTTCATATTGTTTGAGAATCAAATTTCATAATGTAAACTTACATTGAAGGGTTCAATTTTGTCCATCATTGTTGATGTTAATTGAGAACCTGAGTTTTGAGACCATAACATGTTGTTCATGAATGAAACCGTGTATCTTCGTTTTGTTTAAGCGCGTCCCCCCCCCTCCCCCCCCCCCCCCCCCCCCCCCCCCCCCCCCCCCCCCCCCCTCCCCCCCCCCCCCCCCCCCCCCCTATACCCCCCCCACCCCCCCCCCCCCCCCCCCCCCCCCCCCCCCCCCCCCCCCCCCGACCCCCCCCCCCCCCCCCCCTTTCATTAAACTGAGTAGTGGAATGATATACATTTAACGACATGGTGTGGAGCTAGAAAATTTTGTAGATGAGAGATTCAGAGGCAAACTAGGATGTTGAGTACATATTATTTATTCTTTGAATAGTTCTTTTAAACTTAGGTTTTCACACTATAAAAAGTTAAGGCTCGAGTGTTTGGTTAGTTTATTTTGTGTGAAAAATAAGTTAAGTATGATAACAATCAGAATATTGTTTTAAATCATGTTTTCGTTGAATTTAAGATGAGTTGCTTGCTTTGATTGCAAAATTCCATCACTTTTTAACCAAATTCTAGTTATTAACTAAGTTACATGGACCACTTGAAATCTGAGTCCTACATAATATGGACATCACTGTGTATTCCAAAAAACATGGTTAAGTTAGCAAGACATATAGCTAGCTAGCTAGGGTTAAGATAACAAAATCACAACAAGAAAACCAGAGTATTATTAAAATACATGCTGGTTTATCAGAATAGTTTTTATTCTTTTGTACATCAAATTAATTTCTGGTAGGTAGGAAAATTGTAACATCTAATTTTTGAATATTTTGCATGTTCCTTTTGTAATATAGCAACTTATGATCTGAGTAAATATTTTGGATAACAACATTTTCGGTGCCCGCGCGTTGCTGCGGGTCACTTGTTTGTCAGAGAGGTTGAGGACCGTTTCCGTTTACAAAAGATCAATTGTGTACACACCAACTTTGCACACACTACGAAATCAAAAAATGAAACGTTAAACATTCACAAAGACTACTTAATTGTGAATATTAAAAAACCCATGCTTATACATAATATTATGTTACATTTGCACTCCTGTACACGCTTGAAATTCTTAAGTCTTTGATTCCAAAACGCAAGCTATTTACAAATACTTGCATTAGACTTTGTAGGACCTACAATGCTTACAAATTTGAACATTGTTCGTTAAATTTTCCGAGCGAAATAACCTTGTTTGTATTTAACTAATACGTAGTACGTTACATCATAACTCTTACAGCATATTTGTCAAACTTAATTTAACACCTTCGTTCTTAGTTGTGCCAGACCATGCTCCAACTTTGTTGGTCAACCTGAAAGCAACGTTCATTAATTTAGGTCATCTGGAGGAACTTCGAAACTGTTATCTGAGATCTTTAAAGTTAGAGATGCGGAAGGCATGCTTATGAAATCAAAAATAGAGTGTAGTACTAAAATGAAGTATTTTCCCAACTATTAAATTATGCATCAAACGCCTAGCAAGATCCAATATGCTAGTTATCCAATTGATTTAGATGTAAGGGGGCTTACATGGCCTGTTCAATTTTTAAATAAATAATCACTCTTCCAAATCAGTATAACATAACCATTGAAATAATGTTTTTTTTTGTGGCTAAACAAAAAAACAATGAAATTATCTTACCATAGGATGTTGATGCTGTCTGTCTAGCCGACTGTGGCTGGCGAATACGTTGCACACGTGCCTAATGACGCGAACCCGCGCGTTGCGGCGGAGGAACTTTTTTGTGTGCAAGGAATATTTACATATTTGTCGTATATATTTGTTACACTCATCCCCTATAAGCATTTTTATATAGCCTATCGAGTTGGTCTACTACTTTGGGGTGACTATGTTGCTAAACGAAAATATTATACACTTAGAAGAATATACCTGCAACTACAAAAACCAACCTTTGAGTTTACTTATGATAACTCCAGATTCTTAAATATGTTTCATCCTCGCTCATGCTTGTATCCTTAGTCGCTTCAGCAGCAACTTATTCTAGTTGGGCTCTTGTCCGTTATTCTGTGAACCTACACTAAAACAATCCACCTGACCAAAAAAATTCGAAGACTTACAACAGCAAAATGGTGCATATAACTGGATCAACTTTCAGCAAGATGGTTCATATATAAGTCCACATACATAAATATTTGAGATTTATCATAACCAATATGGAAAACATTGCTCTGAGTTATAACATGTACGTCGCACTCTAATCTCGATACCTTGCATCCATAAGTCGTGTTCCCAGTTTTGTTTTCAATTTCAAAAGTGGTCAGTCATTCCAGTTTAATGTTTCATCTTGAACAGCATCAATGACTATCTCTGCTTTTGAAACTCGTTGTCGTTCAGATAAAATCAAGGCAAGTGGTTTCTAACCACGTAGCATGGACCCACCTGTAGCATGAATATACTGTTTCGTTAACCTTGATGCATTATTCGTTGCTTACAACTTCAATCCACGGTAAAGCCGTAACTTTTTTAAGAAACTTAGCTGAAGCCAAACAACCCTTAAATTCTTTCAGAAAAAACACCCTTTAAAGATGTAGAAATTATTTTGAACTTTCTTTTTATTTGAACAGAACATTAAGTGATCAATACGGCAAACATATCAAAACTTCATTCTATTATGTTGGATTAGCAACCCTCCTATAAGTGATCGCAGCAAAGGTTAAAATGGTGTTTGGGAATTGGTATTGCATTTTTTTCAGTTCATGGGTTAATGTTTTTTAAAGTGCAATAAGCAGTTTGTAACATTTGAATTCCTATTACCTTATGGTTTGCTGAAGTAAGCATTGTGAAACACATACCTCAGTCGCCGTTTCACGAAACCAAACATAACATATGATATAAGTAAATCATGAAACCAAGCACAATTGTCATACTTAAGGATTGACACACGTACCGGTGATGAATGTATCGCTACACTTACTGGTTCTTCTTGCAGCTTCACGAACAATAACTACCTAGTGACACCTGAGCCGAAAGCATCAAGTCGATATAAGAACATGTGATACTAAAACAATATTCATTATACAACTGTACTAACTGTTTGCCAAAGCTTATAAGTTTAGCTATAAAGGTTATACAAATTGCATAATATGACCAAGTTCAAACCAATGGAAAGACACGATGTTGAGTGGGTTTAAAAGTAGCAGGCCTTTGTTGATGTTGTTGGTTCTCGACAGAAACGGTATATTCAGCAAACATGTTTGGAATCAAGACAATTGAACGGCAAAATGCAGTTCACTGGGCATTTGTTGCATTATAATCATCATACTCGGCAACACGTGCTATTGCTAACAGCTAAGATAAAAATAATTTATACAAACGTAAATCTTACCTTTAATTTGGATATTTTATCGCGTACAAATGTCACAATGCAATCGCGAGTTCTACTGTTTGAAAAACATCCAAGAGGGTCTTTAATGCTACCAATGGTGAAAGCCGCTCATAATCTTGTACCTGCACAACCCTTCGGCTTAAACAAAGGTCGGACAGAAGCTTTGTAGATTCACCACCGGGATTTACTTTATACCTACAAATGGTCATTTTTTTAGTAATGTCTTTGTAGATTCACCACCGGGATTTACTTTATACCTGACGTTACATGGGAGCTCCTCTATTATCTTGGCATAAAACAATTACCAGCAAGCTTTTTATAAATTTGGCTCAGAGTAATTGATGTTGTGCCTGCGCTCATGGAGGTTGCTGAGGCGAGCAATACTTGCACTCTGCCATCCTTCCACTATCCGCAGCAAGACAACATATTTTAAAGATCATCATAGCCAAGTAAAATGCAATCAACATTCAACCGCCAAATGAAGTATAAGACTGATGCAAATATAAATGCAAAACGAAACAACATTTGTGGTTACAACCATAGCCCAGGTCATGTTATGTCACCAAGATATCGCCATTCTTGGCTGCAACAATAACCTGAGGAAAACTACCGTGGCAAAATACTGGATGGAAACAAAACACATAAACACGGATATTCTTCATAGTTGGCTTAACAAATAAACAATACCCTGGGTGCGCTTGTGGAGGTTGCAGAGGCGAACTACTGTCGCTTGCTACCATCCTTCCACTTTCCGCGTTATCTCAACCAATTAAAACACAGCTTATACCACACTCCGGGTGCGCCTGTGGAGATTGCAGAGGCGAGTCACTGTCGCTTTCTACTATCCTTCCACTTTGCGCATTATCTCAACCAATTAAAACGCAGGGTGCCACTTTTCGCGTTGTCTAAACCAACTATCCCTGTAACAAAAACCCCAAAATCAAAACTCCTAATTTTTTAGACAGATTATTCATGCAACAATCAAAAACCCAAAGCATAAACCCAAAACCAATCCACATAATTAATGGTACTAATGAGTAAGAAACCTACATAATGATTTCTCAAAAAAAACATACTAAACTATCCATTTTAAGCAATTCATCAAACACTTACAGTGCAATATATACTAACCCAACAATTACATGACATTTGTTTAAAAATTCAACACAAAAATAGGAACTTAAATCACATACCTGCAACAGCATCACCACCAAAGAGTTCAAAGCAACAACATCCAATAACCCCTAATTCATTGGAAACGGATCGAGTAAAAACGCGAGAACCAAAAACCACCAAACTTAAAACCCTAACTCTTGTGTACCAATATCTTTAGGCACACAAAACCCTCTTAAAATCAAACCCTGTGGGTGTGATCTGGGAAGATATATCTCTCTAGAACAGAATCCTTATATGGGAAGGTAGCACATTCAGGCCAATTATCTTGGGCTGGAACTGTGGATTAGGCTGACAAAGGTGGGCAAGGCCATGAACAGTTCATAAAATGAACAGTAATAATGAACAGTGTTTATGTGAGAGGAGCACACGACGTCGTTTCACACTTCTTTTAAGTAAATATATAATTTGAAATTCATTTTACTTGTTACATCTTAGCTGCTAGTACGTAGTACTCTTAACTTTTACTTATTCATTCTGCTAGAGATAAGATATAAGCTATTTATCTATTTAAGAGTCCAAGTTACTATCTCTAACAAGTCTATATGATAGTATAATTTTAAAGTGATAATTTTTTTTATTAATACTAGTTCTTACAAATAAAAGCACATCAGGTCACACTCGGTAACTCTAAACCTTGATTGACGATCTTTATACAGAACCTCCAACATAGCCAAATCTTGCATTACTACTACGTTCACCATTTCTTGTTTTCTCCATGTAATCATGTTAAGCACGAGTTATGTTTCATTGATTTTGAAACGAATAGTCGATATATATTTTCTTAGCCTTTGAACTATACGTTTATTCCTCGCAAACAGATATTGAGCCTATATGAAATTATACATTATATGAAATTAATCATTAAACTAGGGTGACGTATTTATTTTTATGTGAGTATTTCTCACCAAATATTCAAATGGTTGTAAGTTCAAACCCCCAACATGATTAACAGTGTGTGATTTGTATATAATGTAGTGAGTTTTAATGTATGAATATCCTTTCAAACAAAATAGTTAGGTATATGTTATATAGCGGATGAGTGATGCGGGTAATAAAAATTGACATACCATTTACTACATCAACCCCATCTGACCTAGCCCGAGTAACGATCGAGTTGATTGCATACGAACTGTTTCGGATATCAAGGAGCCATATAGTATGTATATGAAGATGCAAAAGTATATAATACTAAGAGCTAAAATTTGATTTTTCAATTTAGTTACCATCATATAGACGAATATAAGTTACCACTTTCCAATTTAGTTGCTACAAGAACAGCAAGCCCAATTTACTATAATTGATTGTGCACTCGTAAGGCCCATTCTGCTAGCAAACTGTAACACGTGCTAGGAAAAGATGGTCCAAAAGCCGAAGCACTATTCTAGTCTTGTAGACTGTAGAGTATTAGATTCATGTCTTCCCATGCCTCATTCATGGGGCTAAACTACATAAGGGGCTAAACCTTCACAAAACAATATTGGGCCAAACTTCAAACCGAAACATGTGGCCAGTGTATCTTCGGCTAATACTAGAGATGGTTAAGCCACGGGTCTAATATTCATGTCTTTAAGAGTAACTTATATTGGATCGGTCCAATCCAATGGTATTAAAAATCCAATAAAATCCTTTAGAATATAGATTGTGCCATTGTGGGGTTTCTAGTTTAGTCTATCACATACTCGGAATCAAGACAGAATTAGTAATGATCGTAAGCTATAATTGTATTTACGACAAATGCTAAGTTTCGTTGTAGTGGTAAAAGTTATTTTTTATCATCGCTAATAATAAGATATAATCAGTAATTAAACAGCCTAGAAATACCTGCAACTTGATTGATAAATGAGCCTTGAGCTTAACATGATTGATGAAATTTAGAGCACATGCTAATTACAATATTTATGTTTTAAACTATAAAAACCGACTTTGATTATAGTTGGTCCACATGTTCTATTGATACATAATTGGGTTGGCCGAGCTTATCACTTATTATAGATTCACTTGGCTAATAATTCATATTTTAGTTAGCTCATAATGAATAAATTGTGTACCCAAATTAGTTTGGGGAGCTACTCTAGTGTTTTTTTAACAATCATATTTTTATTTCAATTACTTATTTTGTAAGGAAGAAAAATAAAAGCAAATCTAAAATAAATACGAGTATATATCTAGTACGATGCATTCTTTCAAGGTTTGCACTTACATCTATATAACGTGGTATTTGTTTTACAGTCCATAAAGCAAAAGTAAATTTTGCAAAACTTTCCAAAATATTAGGCTGTTGTCGGAGACAAATTAACCATATATATTATTTGTTCACTGGTTGGCCAAAAAACAATTACGTGTTTTTTGTAGTAGAAATGATCTTTTGCGTATAAGATCCTTAAACTAAGCATTCACAATGTATCAAATATGAGTAACCACCATCAAGACAACGTATTGGCTGGCACCCATATGATTATGTACTCGAAGTCACAATAGGTCTAAACTCACAAAGTCAATCTTCAAATATCACTAGATACACATTTTGGAAAAAGAGTTGGAGATGATCATCGGAACCCAGTTAGTTACATACATATGCAGCGGGCATTTGAGTCAAATGACTCGACTTCCGGAGCAACTAAAATAAGAAAAACCTAGTCCGTTTACTCAATAATGAGTCTTGATAGCCACTACTTGAAATACAATATTTTGGTAATTATACAAAATGTTCACAACATTGCACATGAAGCTTTTAAAACTGCACAGCCAACTATAACAGTTTTGTAAGCAAAATATAAGCAGCAAATTACAACTCAAGACTCCATAAACTTGGAACCAAGCTACTCATAAATTGTAGTACAACATTCTATACTATGAGACATGTCAACTTGCACACAAACAAAATAAACTAGTCACTTCCCATTACCATTACAATAAAACGTGAATTTACAACTTAGTACTCAAAAAACAAAACCCTTACATATAAGAACAGCACATCGATCTTTAACAACTACTACTAGCGGGTGGTTATATTCCACCACTGCCCCTTACCTACTAAACTTACCCAACCATTAAAGGGTACCCCATAAACCAATATTTGACTTTTCAAAATAAGTCTTATGGTTGGTTACTAAATAGAGTAGCAGTAACAAAATATAAAATACTACTACTACCATATCATAAATGAAGGGTAATAATGTCTTTTCACTTTCAGCGAAATTGGGCACCACTGAAGGTCTGACCAAAGGACCAGCTAGCAGGTGCAACATTGTTGGATACCACAGTTCTGCCATCACTTGTTGTGACCTTAAAAGATAGGGACTGTCCATTGAGGTAAGAGTTGGATTGCCAATTTTGCCCCCAGTTTCTAGACATTTGTTGCCATCCACCTCTTGACCCTTTGATGGCCACTGCATGCACATCACCAGCACCACCAACATTTGTGATTAGTACAAGGTTGAAGTATGAGTGTCCATTGATTTGGAACCTGATTCCACCTCTTCTCCTGCATGGTACCCTGTAGAAACAAAATAATTAGATTGTTAATCCATTGTAAAAATACATAAATAACAAAGAGCTTGTGACACAAAAAATATAAATTTGCTTATTACATGACATGGTTTATTGATTTATACAAGTTTATTGAAGAAGGAAAAACAAGGTTCATCCATATAAACTTAGGAGATAGTGTGCTTGTGGTCCCAATCACCTACACTCATTTACAATGATAAAATAAAAAATAAGTGGGGTTTGGTTATTGACTTTTACAATTTTTTTATAGAGTAAATGGGTAAGTTTATAGATGTTAAGACGATGTTGAGTTTTACAAATTTTTTTATAGAGTAAATGGGTAAAGCTTATAGCATTGGAGATGCTTTAAACCTAATGATTATAAGTTTAAGTCTGTCTAAAAAGCATGCTTTGGTGATATATTTGTAATATTGTTTGTTAGTCACTCTAAAAAAAAGTGTTAAAAGGTTACATAAACACCTTTCAGAGAACATAAATCAACTACAGTAAATAGTAAATAATACCCTGAAAGTTACCTATATATCTATAATTCGCCTAAATACCCTTGCATATTGTTAAATTACAAAAATACCCTTCAGGGTAGCTTAATTAGCAAAATAGTTTGCAGTTGGTAAACTACCAAAATACCCATGTAGATAGTTAAAATTCTAAAGTAAGCCTAAGATTAGTTTAAGTAAATTTATACCTTCTGTAAGCAACAGGGACAATTCCAGCTTTATACTGAGCAATGTGTTGAAAGATAGGCTGAGAGAGGTCAAAATGCTGATTAGGAGGGTTACACCATCCACCATCACTGTTAGGTGGGCAGAAGTTGGTGGCAGTCACCATAATAGTATTTGGCAAACACCATTTACCATCATTCACACATCTAAGCTCATAACAAGAACCACAGCTTAAACCATTGTTAAATAAAGCTGTACTTAATGCTGCTGTGTTTGTTCCATATCCTTGACTATATAAATTCCCATATCCACAAGCTCCACCTGTCAAAACATTAAGAAAAAACATTAGGGACTGATTTTGTACATATACAATTATTGAAGGATACAAAATGTAAAATGTTACTACTGTTATGAGACGTAGAAAGTCCTTTTTTATCTACGTACCCATTGTACCGGAAGCATCACCGCCGCCGTAAAACGTGGCATGAGCGTTGATCCAGCCACTACCGGCGGCGGTGGAGATGAGTGAAAGGAAAGCAAGAGAGATAATGGTGAGACTAGCCATGGAGTGTGTTATTTGTAATATGTTTGGAGTGTGAAGGAAGTGGTGGAGGGTATATATAGGGGAATTTAGGATGTTGGGTGCATGGTGAAGTGTTTTGTAACATGTAACTAACTGACAGAATTTAAGACTGTTGATGGGGACCAGCAACAATGTTGGTTTTCGCGTATTTATTGTTTTTTGGACCATATTTTGAGTGTTGTAAAATGTTTCGACAACAATGTAAAAGGTTATTGTGTATTAACGAGTCTTAAACTTCAATATTGATGACGTATAGTACGAACACCAAGCTTACTGGGCTTAGTTCATAATATACGCATATGGGCCCAGGCCCAATACAGCGAATAGCCGGATTACTAAGCTTGACAAAGGGTCAAACTCCGGATATTCCAAGGACGCACGTGAGTATCTTTAAAAGCCGCACCATGACACCTCCGTGGACATGCAATGACCGCGGAAGATCACTCGCGTCCGCGGAGACGATTACACGTGGACCCTTGCCCGACAAGGGACCCACTCTGGCCACTACTAAAGTAACCGAAATACTAGGAAACCCTAGTATTAGACACCTATAAATAGGGATCACCATACATCCCAAAAGGTACACAATTATTCTTATTCTCCCTGACATATACTCTGACAATATGAATACTTACTCTCACGCCGGAGTCTAATCGTGGGGTCCGTCCCCACGGTAAGGCTAACGGTTTACTTTTAATTGTGCAGAAAATCATCACTTCTCTTGCTCTAGTACAAGATCAAGCATTCAAGTCACTTGGAGGCCCGGCCCGACGAAGGACTTTAACACCTTGCTAAACCCGACACTAATTTTGTACTAACAAGTGGCGCCATCCGTAGGACGCTTACGCAACCACGATTCTCTAAAAACTCACCATGAGCACTCACGAACAACAAATCACAAACAATCCCACGTCCGCCGTGAGGAACACAGGGGGAAGGAATGGTCCCCAGGGCCTTGAGGAACCTATGTCTGACGAGGTTCTTAGGGAAATGTGCGACAAAAATTATCACCAACTCTTGCCGCTCATCGCCGAAAAGATGCAAAAAGAAAAAGAGCAGAAAGACAAACTCAATGCGGTGAAAGCACGACTGATCTATGGCGAAGAGTCCGGAATTAAGATAGGAAGCCGTGAAAAATCGCACTACTCTGAATCCAAGACACCAACTGTCCGAACAGAACCCAGAAGAAGGCGCGGAGGCAGGTATTCCCGAAGCCCATCACCACACGCCAGTGTTTTCAAAAAGCTTAAGAAGTACAGATCCCCTTCACCGCGGCTCCGGCCACGGAAAGAAGGAGGCGTGTTTAATAGGTTAGGAAGAAAGGAGCCAGCTATATCCGCACGTCCTGATAGTCGTCAACGGAGTCCTAAGCAAAAAGAACTGAAGTAGAAGCGAGAAGGCGTCAACAAAAGGGAACACCATCTCGTACGACTAGCCAATATTCAGAAAGTGAAGATAGTGAAGGGGGTCACTGGAAATCTAAGTCAAGAAGGCAGAGACCAAACACTATGAATAATAACACACCCTCATTACATAAAAAACTACAACAATAACAAAATATATATATATATATATAAACCCCCCCCCCCCCCCCCCCCCCCCCCCCCCCCCCCCCCCCCCCCCCCCACACAATCCCACCCCACTTTTTTATTCCTCTCCCCACTTTGTTGAGGAAAGAAATCCTTTCACACTTCGGATCCGGCATTTTAGTCTCCCGAGGACTAGGATGCCCAGCCATGTCAAAACATACGATGGAAGTTGAGATCCGAAGGATCACTTAAAGTTATTCAATCGGGGGGGGGCCGCATAAAACAGAAGGGTTGGGCAATGCCGAATGGTGTCACATGTTATAACTCCAACACTCACCGTGAATGCCAGAAGTTGGTTTGACAAGCTACAAAAGTGTCGAACGATAGTATGAAGATCTAAGGAATTCGTTTAGGGAAATCTCTCTTTCAGCAAACAAAGACATCAAGGATCGGTGGAGATACAACACATCAAGCAAAGAGACGGAGAATCTATGGAAGACTTCATGAAAGATACCAAGGCAGAAGTCCGGGAGTAGAAGGACGCTCCTGGAATGCATGTGTATCTCGTTTATGCACGGAATAACTCAACCCTGGGGCTAATCAAGCGTTATATGGAAAGAAATTCTGAGATCTATGGAAACGAATGTATAGAACTGACTTCGTCTTTTCCTACAAGGGGAATGTTACTGCCACTCAGTCACCGCCAGAGAAAAAGCATCTGCACTAGAAACCGTCAGAGGGGGGGAGGGGGGGGGACAACGAAATTTCAGAAAGTCTTCAAAAATTAAAACAAGACCGAATCGTATGCCCAGTTAGATTCTCAACTCCTACCAAAACGCCAAAGAAAATTTATGCTCTGGAAAAAGGAAAGTTAAGCCCCACCCCCTCAATTGGTAAACCTACGGTGGTAAAAGGGATCCGAACAAATACTGCGAATTTCATTCAGATACGGGACATAACACAAACGAATGCATGCAGCTGAGAAAGCAAATAGATGAAATGATCAAGGCCGGAAAATTGTCGCAATTCATCAAGGAGTTAAAACAGAACGACAAGCCGAAAGCACTGAAAAAAGGGGAAGCATCCGGAAAGGATAAACCACTGACTATACTAATGATCCAACCATGGGAAAGAGTGGCCAAGCCCAGGATTACCCAAAGCTTCTCTCCGGAGACGGCAATGTCCTTTCCACCTCTGAAGGAAGAAGACGGGGCGGAGAGCCCAATGATCATCGAAGTCGAAATGGGCGGACATTTTGTGCACAGGGTATATATTGATGGCGGGGCATCCTCAGAAGTCTTGTATGAACATTGCTTCATAAAACTCCGCAAAGAGATAAGGGATCAAATGGTTCCGGCCACCACTCACCTTATCGGATTCAGTGGAGAGACTATTTGGCCACTAGGCCAGATAGCCTTGCTAGTAAAAATAGGTGATGAAATACACTCCACCTCCGCATGGATGAACTTCATGGTTATCAGATCACCATCCCAACACAATGCAATTATAGGCAGGCCGGGCATAAAGAAAATCCGCGCTGTACCATCCACAGCACACGGAATGTTAAAATTTCCCGTTGAAGGCGGCACGGTAACGCTACAGAGTAGTAGAGTCATTCCTATGGAATGTGCTATGATCTCCGGACCTAGCATCCAACCTACCACGGTAAACCAAGTACTGGAAGAAAAAATAAATATAGCAATCCACCCGGAGTACCCTGAACAGACAGTTGCCATAGGATCAACATTAACAGAAAAAGGACGCAAAGAACTATGTTCCTTGCTCAAACAAAACTTGGATATTTTCGCCTGGAAGCCATCTGATATGACGGGCGTCCCACGAAACATCGCGGAACACCGCCTGAATATCCATGAGGGATATTCACCAGTCAGGCAAAAGAAAAGAGGACAGGCACCGGAAAGAAATAAGGTAATCCAAGAAGAGGTGGAAAAATTAGTGGACGCCGGAATAATGAAAGAGGTCCATTATCACAGTTGGCTCTCTAATCCGGTAATGGTCAAAAAGCATGACGGAACTTGGCGAATGTGTGTAGACTTCAAAGATCTTAACAACGCATGCCCCAAAGATTGTTATCCATTACCGGAAATAGACTGGAAGGTGGAGTCCCTCTGTGGGTATTCTTTCAAATGCTTCTTGGATGCATACAAGGGGTACCACCAAATTAAGATGGCAAAAGAGGATGAAGAAAAAACGGCGTTCATAACAAGCCAAGGGATATTTTGCTATTCTAAGATGCCGTTCGGTTTAAAAAATGCCGGGTCAACATATCAACGCTTAGTGGATAAGGCATTCCAAAGGCAGATTGGACGTAACCTAGAGGTATATGTCGATGACCTGGTTATAAAGAGCCACACGGAAGAAGAAATCATCCGAGACATAACAGAAACATTCAAAACCCTTCGACAGATAAACATGAAATTGAACCCAAAGAAGTGCACCTTCGGAATGCAGGAAGGAATGTTCTTAGGTTACAAAGTAAGCACCAACGGGTTGAGAGCATGTCCGGATAAAGCAGACACAGTCCTTAGCTTGCCATCTCCGAGATGCATCAAGGACGTGCAGAAGCTAAATGGAAAATTAGCAAGCTTAAACAGATTCTTGTCAAAATCAGCAGAAAAATCGTTACCTTTTTTCAAAACCTTGAAAAAATGCACAAAAAAGAGCGATTTTCAATGGACACCGGAAGCCGAAGAGGCCTTCAAGCAAATGAAAAAACTTATTGCAGAGCTCCCAACACTGACCGCTCCAAGGGAACATGAGGAATTAATCATATACTTGGCTGCAGCAAAAGAAGCTATTAGTGCGGTCTTGATGACGGACAGAGAAGGCAGGCAAATACCAGTATATTTTGTAAGCCGCACTCTACGAGGCCCGGAAGTCAACTATACTCCTATGGAAAAGTTGGTGTTAGCCTTGCTCAGTGCAAGCAAGCGGTTGAAAAGATACTTCCAAGCACACACGATCGTTGTGATAACAAATCAACCGATAAAGCAACTGTTGACAAGTTCGGAAATATCCGGGAGAATGCTGAAATGGAAGTTCGAATTAGAAGGTTATGACATCCAATATAGACCAAGGACCGCAATCAAAGGCCAAATATTGGCAGATTTTATTGTGGAACGACCGGAAGAAGAGTCTCCGGACGAACTCATGACAGAACCGGAAGTACTACCGGAGCCGTGGACGTTGTTCACGGACGGCTCGTCCTGCATAGACGGCTCCGGGGCAGGACTGATACTAACAAATCCGGAAGGGACAGAATTTACATATGCCATGATCAATGGGACATTATACAAGAAGTCTTTTTTAGGACCATGGCTCTGGTACGTCGGACCACTCCAAGCAAACTACGTCCTAAGAGAAATACACGAGGGGTCGTGCAGCATGCACTCTGGCCCTAGATCCGTGGTTGCCAAAGTAATCCGAATAGGATATTACTGGCCAACAATGCATATGGATGCACGGAACTTGATAAGGGAATGAGACGACTGTCAAATACACCGTCCCATTCCAAGGAATCCACAGCAGAATTTGACCCCCATCACGTCTCCGTGGCCATTTTATAAGTGGGGGATAGACATAGCCGAACCTTTCCCGGAAGGTCCGGGTAAAGTCAAATTCTTAATTGTCGCTATCGACTATTTTACTAAATGGATCGAAGCAAAGGTTGTCGCAACTATCACCTGCAATCAAGTAAAGAGGTTCGTATGGGA
>BQNB010072079.1:0-29126 GCA_026074375.1 Tanacetum coccineum
AACCCGAGTTCAAACGAATCGTTGCACTCTTTATTGAATCAAATCGAGCTAAATAAAATAAATAAGCTATTACAATTGGATATAAAACAAACCATTAAACTCGATCTAGTTTACTCATCCGAATAAGCTATAGAGGAAACTTATCCTTAATAAGCTCGGCGTTATAAGCTCTCGTAATAAGATGAAAGGGCTTATTCAAAAAGCTTCAAGTCCGAAAACTAGAAATAAGCAAAAAGAGAAAAGGGTTAGGAGAAAGGAAGAAAAGCTCAAGTAATTTCATTAAACATCACCTTCATTATCAAAACTCAAACTCTTGTTACAAATAAGCTAATATAAAAAAAATACAATAAGCACTTAAAACAATCTTCACTAAATACTACTACTACTTGCAAAAATTGTAGAGAACAAAAAAAAACAAAGAAAACGAATGAATGAAAAAAAAACAAAAATAAAATAAGATAAGATCCCCTTTCTGCCTTGCTCTCTTTCTTTATATCCTTCGCGTCCGTCATACGCCGTAACCAACTAGTAGCAATTTGGATTTTGTTGGGTTTTTTTTTAATTCCAAGTGGGCCGGTTCTCAGGTGGGCCGAGCCTCTATTTCAACGTGGGCTACTATAGTTAGTTTAACATAAATATGGGTCGGTCCAACCCATATAAATGGTGTCGGGCCAGCCCATTAAGAAGTTAAGGCACCTTTTGACTCGTGTTCTCGCGCTCTTTTCAATCTCGCGCTCGGTTTTGTCCGGCTTTGTCCTTTTCTTGATATCCGTACCTGCACATACACAAACACAAATACAACATATATTTGCAATTTTTATTATGTTTTTGATATTTTGGGGTTGTTTTTCATGGTAAAAAGTATGTATAAAATAGCTAATACCAAATATCCCAACTGCTACCAAAATCCATAACACAAGCTCGAAGCATATCATCCAGCGTCTGAATAGTACGCTCACTCTGATCGTCGGTCTGAGGGTGGTAAGCCGTACTCATGTCTAGTCTCGTACCCAACGCTTTCTGAAAAGCTTGCCATAAGTGTGACGTGAATCGACCATCACGGTCTGAAATGATTGACACCGGCACACCATGTCTTGCTATAATCTCATTGGTATAAATCTTTGCTAATTTCTCCATCTTGTAGTCTTCACGAATAGGTAAGAAGTGAGCCGACTTGGTCAATCTATCCACAACGACCCAAATCGTATCATGCCCACTGCTACTTTTAGGCAACTTTGTGACAAAGTCCATTGTTATCTTTTCCCATTTCCACTCAGGAATTTCTGGTTGCTGAAGAAATCCTGAGGGTTTCTGATGTTCGGCTTTAATCTTAGAACACGTAAGACATCTGCTAACGTACTCAGCAATGTCTCTCTTCATACCAGGCCACCAATACAAGTCTCTCAGATCATAGTACATCTTATCCGCACCCGGATGTACTGAATATCTAGAAGTATGAGCTTCATCCATGATCAATTTCCTTACACCACCAACTGATGGAATCCAGATACGATCAAAGAAGTAAATTTCACCATCATCTCGTTGCTCAAAGTGTCTTTCTAATCCTCTTAGCCATTCAGTTGGGGCTTTGAGATCCTTGGAAGCTTCGCTCTGTGCTTCCAAAATCTTAGTCTTAAGTCCAGAATGAATAGTAATACTCATAGCACGTACTCGTCTTGGCTTGAGTCTTTCTTTTCTGCTCAAGGCATCTGCCACCACGTTCGCCTTGCCCGGGTGGTATTTGATCTCACACTCGTAGTCACTGAGTAGCTCGATCCACCGCCTTTGGCGCATATTTAAATCCTTCTGGTCAAATATGTACTGGAGACTCTGGTGGTCAGTGTAGATAACACTTTTCGTCCCATAAAGATAATGTCTCCAGATTTTAAGAGCGAACACCACCGCACCCAATTCCAGGTCATGGGTGGTATAATTTTTCTCATGCTTCTTCAACTGTCTTGACGCATATGCTATCACTTTGCCCCGCTGCATCAGCACGCTCCCAAAACCTTGTTTTGATGCATCACAATAGACCACAAAGTCATCGGGTCCATCGGGGAGTGCTAACACAGGAGCATTGCATAGTTTCTCCTTTAGAATTTGGAAAGCTTCATCTTGCTTATCGCCCCACACATAAGCCTTATTCTTTTGAGTCAACAGGGTGAGGGGCTTGGCGATCTTGGAGAAATTCTCAATAAATCTCCGGTAGTAACCCGCCAATCCTAAAAATGAACGGATTTCAGTTGACGATTCAGGAGTCTTCCAGTTCTTGACAGACTCAACCTTGCTAGGATCCACGTGGATACCGTCACGGTTGACCACATGTCCTAGGAACTGAACTTCTTTCAACCAAAATTCACACTTAGAAAATTTGGCGTATAACTTCTCATTCTTAACTTCATAAATTACCACAAGTCCTTTATAACTCTTTATATAAATCGGTTTTTCAAGTTTCTTATCATTTTGAAATCGTCATGAGGCATACTATATTTATAAAACATCATAGGGCTGTTACCATACACGAACCAAAACTGCCCTTATATATCTTTTGGGGTTTATTTATATAACTTTATTTTTATATACTTTTTAACTTCAAAAATTACCATAAGTCCTTTATAACTCTTTATATCATATGCCATACATATTATTATGTCCATTAGTCCATGATATATTCAACCACATAACACATGAATAAGTGTACAAAATTATAATCACAAGCAAACATATGTTTTACATGTTTAAAAACATCCTAATGGTGATTGATTGCGAGTTTTATACTCCTAAAATATACTATAAAAATATAACCTTAAGAGTAATTAAGAAAATTACCAAGTTACCCTTAGTAAAATTCACTCTCAAAAATATAAATATATATATATATATATATATATATATATATATATATATATATATATATAATATAATATATAATACGTATATGGGGGGGGGGGGGGGGGGGGGGGGGGGGGGGGGGGGGGTGGGGGGGGGGGGGGGGGGGGGGGGTGGGGGGGGGGGGGGGAGGGGGGGGGGGTGGGGGGGGGGGGGGGGGGGGGGGGGGGGGGGGGGGGGGGGGGGGGGGGGGGGGGGGGGGGGGGGGGGGGGGGGGGGGGGGGGGGGGGGGGGGGGGGGGGGGGGGGGGGGGTGGGGGGGGGGGGGGGGGGGGTATGTAAAAAAAGGTGACGCGTCTGGAATCAGATCGATGCGGAATTCCATCTCACGCACAAGAGGTAAACCTGACAGATCATCTGGAAATACCTCAGAGAAGTCTCGGACAACCCGGATGTCATCAAGCTTCTTTTCATCAGCCTTGATACACGCAAGTGATCCAAAATCCTTTTCCGGCCTCTCGCCTTGGACTTCAAGAATCTCGCCATTCGAAAGAGGAATACGGACAATCTTTTCGTAACAATCTATGACAGCTCGGTAGTATGACAACCAATCCATGCCAATGATAACATCGAAACTTCCTAGTCGGGTCGGGAGTAGGTCAATTTTGAAAATATGGTGATATAAGGTTAAGGTACATCCTCGTAAAATAGTGTTGGTACTAACCGAGAAAATAAGAATTTTATAATAATCATGAATTAATCGGAATGGTCAATATTTATATAATCGACCGATACGAATGAATAGTAATACACTAGAAGATAGACATAAGGGATCGAATTTAAACCAAGTAATATATATAAACTATATAATACTATAATGATAACCAAAAGAGCAAGTAAGGATCAGGGAATACGCGCACAGATATCGGATCAGCGATGAAGGATTCAGTATTTTGAAAATGAAAGTAAGGAAAATCTTTAAAATTTGTGGTTATAGACTAGGTTTTGAAAATGACCCAGTTCCCTATAACCTTGGCTCTGGTACCAATCTGTAACACCCCCAAAATCTGATATGCAGCGGAATGGTAACCTTGGGGTGCTACGTCAAAGTACAACAATCAAGATATAGGAAACGACCTTAAATGGACGTTTTAAACAAGATCATTCGATGCATTATAACAAAATCAGAGTTCATACATTAGGTGCCCATATGTTTAGAAAGAAAAGTCATAGACATACTACAACGATTTCTTTAAACAAAAAATTATAATCCCAAAAGACGACATAAGTTTTCATAGATAAAAAGTTTGCATCGAATTTAAATAAAACACAGAATCCATCTTCATAGATATCCATCACGGCTCCCATCCAAGCTTATATCTGAGGACCTGAAATTAAACATGCTAAAAGTCAACACAAAGGTTGAGTGAATCCAGAAGGTTTTATAAGAAAATAGCGACCACAAGATTTTTAGGTACTAGTAGACTATGAAAACAAGGTTCCAGTATTCTAAAATACATGTATAAATGCACTAACTCATGAGACCTCGAAGCCTTAACTATATGTTTTTCCCCAACTAGAATAATAGGAATGCTTGCCAACAACCCTCCGCACATGTCCCTCTCATGTTAAATGCACCATGATCTAAACTAGAAGACTCCAAGTAAGGTGTGGATTGTCAGTCCGATAGATCTATCCACAACACTAAGCGCTCACTACAATCAGCAATTAAACGGCTCATGAAAAATAGGTGACCTTCACGGCAAAAAGGTACTTTAGGTATTTATAAACATTAGTAATCTGGATAGCATACACTTTGAAAACACTTGAAAACACTTGTGTCCGTAGTAAAACAAGCATGTAATTCCACCCCGTAGAGTTTGTAAAACAAGTAGATAGAAATGGGGGCTATGAACTCACCTTAGAAGTGAAGTGATGAAATTACACTTGTAAATGTCAGAAACTTATCCACGGAAATATCCGCAATCAACCTAAAGTAAAATATAAATGTGAAACAGAACACAGTACATTTGACTTTAACAACTATCCATATACAATCTATATAGTTATCATCATACTATCATTCGGGCTATCATAATTAAGAGTTCATGACATGACATACGAGGAGTTAAGATACTTTAAATTGCAAATCTAATAACTCGTCGATACGCCATCCGAAGAGGCCTCATTATGAAATTCCCTAGTAATATAGCACTTTGATAACTAATAACATATATATTTCTATATAGCTACATCACCATCTAATCGTTTTAGCGAAATTATATTTATAAAGTAAAAACGTTTATAAATAACCCTTTAACAAAAACGGCGTAAAATGCACATTTCAAGTCCGATTTGTATGTTTCTTGCGCCTACGTCTTTGTACTGAGACGATGTATCAAAATAAGACATTTTTAGATTTTGAGTCCACTGATGAACAATACTTTTACTGTTCACATCAGTTCACATATTATTATCTAATTTAATAGACTAAAACCCGTAAATGTCGTATCTTATCGTATAGCTCCGTTTTTAGCGATTCTTTCGAGCACGTTCTTGTAATTGAAAGTTTTATCATATTATTGATGTTTTCAAAGTATAAGTTTCTCCAGCATAGTAACCTTTTGAATAAAAATATTTTTTATAAGAGTATTAACACGTAAACTCGTACTAGCATATCTCGTACGTTAATTAATCGGTTATTTCGAGTTTCTTTATACCTCACGATCCATGTGACATGTAAGTATTTTATAAAATCAGAAAAATATATATGTAAATTTTGCAACTCAAACAGTCCCTTTAGATAATTTTTCAAAATGTTTTAAAACTTGTTTTAGGACTTTTTAGCTTTAACTTTTGTTACAAATCTATTAGAACCCTTAATATCTGTATGTCTTATACCCCTAGGGTCCCTTAGTATAATGATTAATCAAAGATTATACCAAGAATTAAAAAATTTACAAGTAAATAAGTTCCATAGAAAGGAGGAGAGAAAGAGGAGAAGAAATGAGGGAAGGAGTGGGGTGGGGATGGAGAAGGGGGAATTGAAAGGAGGAATGAGGGAAGGGAGGAGAGGGAAATGGTGAATTAACTACATAGACATATATATGCAAAAAATGATGAATGTAAAGACATAAAGGATTTTTAGATAAACTAAGATGATGAAATAGTGATACCCAACACATCTAACTTGATTTCCAAAACCTTAACTTTGTCGATTTTCTTGCTTAACACTTTGTAAATGAATAACTAAAACCAAGCCTTCAAATCTTCTTAAACATCTTAGATATGATGTAGGTATAGTATTGACAATTTGTTTGATATACAAATTTGTATATGGATTTAGGTTGTGTTTGTGTGTTTGCCCGTGTGCCAAAAGAGGGATGAGGGAAGAGAATTTTGTGATGAAAATTAAAGAAAAGTAAGTTATGATTTTGTAGTCTAAGTTAGGGGAAAATATAGGGGTTAAATATGTTTAAAGAACTCTAGATAAGTCTAACTAAAGGTAAGGTTAAGGAAATCACTAAAAGATATTTTAGATAAATATCTAAAAATATACTATGGTTTTTTAAAAATGTTTATAAGTGATTTTCGGTATGCTTTAAACGTATTTAATTGCGAATCGTAAACGTCTTACGCAACCAATAAAATAAAATATAAAAAGTTTTAATTATTACTTATTATAAAAATAAAATATAGCTTGCTTTGACGAAAAGATTTAATTCGTTTGTATCCGATTACGCTAAAAGCGATAATTTTTTTTAACTTACGCGATTTAACATAACTATTACAATTTATAAGCTAACGCGTAACGAGAAAAAAAATAATTAGTGAAATATATGACGTCGTAAATGACCTGAAAATACGAAATGTTACAGGAAGAACTTCCTCATGTCCTATGGGCACACTGCACAATGATAAAATCCAGCAACGGAGACACCCCGTTCTCGTTAACATACGGAACGGAAGCTGTCATCCCGGCGGAGATCGGCATGCCTACACTAAGGACAGCGGAAGTAAACTTAGAAGAAAATAAGGAAGCTCTGGAAATCAACCTTGACCTACTGGAGGAACGAAGAGAACAGGCAGCGATACGAGAAGCAAAAAGCAAAGCAAAGATGGAAAGGTACTACAACTCTAAAGTCCGAAGCGTAAGTTTTAAACCAGGAGACCTAGTGTACCGCAACAACGAGGCAAGCCGTGCGGAAGATACAAGAAAATTAGGTCCCAAGTGGGAAGGACCGTATGAGGTAACGGAAGCACTGGGAAAGGGCGCATACAAGTTAAGAGACCGGGACGGAAACCAGCTTCCACGGACCTAGAACATCAGCAACCTTAAGAAGTGTTACGTGCACAAAATGTAAGCAATCCACCCATGCGGACTCCGCAGTGAGGGTAATGCATTCCAATCTATCTCAATCATGCATTGTAATGTTTTCCTTTGAAACTTTAATAAAAAAAATGAAGCTTAGCTACCTTCATAACTTTTATTTAAATTCTTGTTTATTACTTGCGAAATGGTTATTAAATTTTGTGATTAAGACGCAACCCCAATATGGCACTGTCCCCAATTAATGTTATTCTGTATGACAAAAGGATGAGTAACCTGACAATTCACTCAAGTATGTAAGAGGCATTGCAAGCCCAATACTAAAAGTGTTCCATGAACGCTTCACTAAGTCTATCATCACAAGTGCACAACAGTGATATTAAAGGATAGCAATAAAGGGAGAATAACCCACAAGATATTCAGGCAAGACTATCCTATTAAACACATCTATTACGATATAAAAAGATAGCAATAATAACATTTGTACAACCGAAGTGTTAAAAATGTTACAAAATTTGTCCAAGTACAAAACACCACTACAAAAAGGCCACATACGGCCGTGGTATATAGACACTAGCTAAGAAGCAGAGTCACAGGCTCAACCAGCTAAGGGAAGCACCGTGACAAACCCAACCAAAATAAAAGAACATAGTTACAAGATCAAGGAGTAGTGCCTAAACTCCTCCCTTTCAAAAATCAACCCCAACCATGCCGGCAGCACTACCTTGATTTTCCTCTCAAACGTTTGGCTGCACATTTTCCTCATCCGCTATGATATAATCGTCTACACTAACGGACGGAACATAATTGCAGAAGCAAACGTAGTAGACAAAGCGGTTGTGGTAGCAACAGCAGTCGGCAATACATCAGAAGTGCCAGCGGCACCTGTCAAATTTTGGATAGACAAAGGCTCAACTAAAGGAACATAAACACCAGCAAGTGCGGACCGATGCTCCGCAATATTTTTCCTGGTCTGCTTAACTCTGTCATGAGAGATATTTAGAGCAAATGAAAGAGAAGTTGAACCAAGGACCGCTTGATCTTCTGACCGGTGAATGAGAACCATAAGTGGTCCCACGTCAGGTTGTAGGTCACCCATCTCAGAAGCATCAACAAGCGGGCTTTCCAAGCGAAGTAGGTTCATAATAGTTTCAACACTTGCATCTATAGAAACTAGAAGGGGGGTTAAATAGTTTTACCGGTTAATTAGCGTTTTAAAAGTTTGCTTATAAATAGTTTTGATTCGAGATGTATGTCAATCAACCAACAATATGAATCACAACTATCCTAATCTAAATAATGCACGAGGTAATAAGTAAAGAGATAATAGAAGAAATATCAAACCAAACTCCGAGATTTATAGTGGTTCGTAACGAAGCACCTCTACGTTCCATACTCCCCTCCCCGCGCACTCCACTCAAGAATTTCCACTATGTCAACAAGCTCCTTTTAGGCGGAGAAAACCGTTTACACTCGCTTACTTTCTTTTCCGACACTAAGCTAGATGTCGAGTCCTAATCTTAGCTAGAACAAATCTAAGACTTCACTAAGTCTTCAAAACACACTAGTCACCCTCATGGAAGACACACAATCCAAATCACACCAATATACAATCTACACACTTGGATCTACACTTGATCCAATTAATACAACAACACAAAATAAATCTAATGAATGTTTGTGATCTTGAAGAAGAGAAGAGAGAAAGATCACTTGATAACAATTCTATGGTAGACAGAAGAATACGATTGTTCTTTTCTTGCACTTGACTTAGAAGGTGAAAGAAAGGAAGGAAGAAAGAATATATCACTGAAACAAAATCAAGGTATGTTAGTGGATCAAGATATGTTGTTTTAGAAATAAAGAAAGAGAAGAGAGAAAACTAGATCTGATAGAATTTTTGGCAAGAGGAAGTCTGATTTTGAAATGGGTGGCCCAGTATTTATAGGGGACAAAAAAGTAGTCGTTGCTGGTGGCGGTCCCGGCGGCCCCTTATATATAAGGGGGCCGCCACTAGACTCCGCTCCCTTTTTTGTCCTTTTGTGGTGAATGTTGTATCTGTTATGGAACCTTCCATTTTGGGGGAAAAATTTGAAATTCAAATTTTATGTTTTTAATAAACCTTTCTTTAATTAATATATATTGTTTTTATATTTTATAAAAACATTTTTGTGGAAGTATAACATTTAAGAAAAAAGTTATTTTCTTGATCACTAATCATGTTTAATGATTTGTTTATCCATACCTTAAGTGATTAATCATAGAAATAGAATTTTATGATTAGTAATTTATAAACGTTTAATTTTATCGTAAACGTTTTCACATTTTGTTATTATCAAAACATTGAGAGGTCGAAAAATATAAATAACGTTTTTGGACATTATTTGTATTAACAACATCTTTATGAGATTTTAGTTCGGCAAGTAAGGCAAAGTCCACTGAACGGAGCTCTTGCAAAGCGGCATTATAATCCTCTTCCGCAGAAGGATTATAAGCGACATGGTCCTCCAAACTTCTACCATGCGCCTCATGCTCAATACCAGCCGCAAGACCATCTTGCATCCCCTTCTTAATAGCTCGACTGATGGCCGCCCCTAAAGTCGAAAGATACTCAGAAGAATTCAAACACTTAGTAAGAAAAAGCTTGAGACCATGAGTCAATAGCCATCTCCGGCCGACAATAGTCGTGAGCAAGTGAGGGTAGAATTTCTCTTCAAAATGCAAAGTTATTTATGACAGATCAACCTCCAGCTTGGCCAACTTATCACCAACCATACGCATCTGAACATCTTGAAACTCCTTAAACTGTTCCTTCAGACGCTCATATGTCAGAATTTGGTCGCGGAGACCGGAGCATGTAACTTCCAGAGCATGCACCTGCAAGTACCCAAGAATATAAAAACAAAATAAAATAGGAAAAATGTACAAGACACACAAGTTTTAATGAGTATACCTGATCAACAAGTTTATCATTATGTAATTTAACAGTCGTGACCATAGCATCTGAATCAGCAGCCTCCTGCTCCCTGACTTTCACCGTAGCTGCAAGATTTGATACTCTCACATCCAACACACTTTTCTCCTTCTCAAGAGTAGTATTGCGCTCCTTCAAAGACTCCCCCTCATCACGGAGAGATTTCTCAATAACTTTAAATTTAGAGGCTTCAGTACGGAGACTGATGGCCTCTGCGGATTCCGCTTCCTTCAGAAGTAACTGCGCTTTCATACTGTCAGCTTCTTCACCCTTAGCCCTCAACAGTATATCCTTCTCCTCAACATCAGCTCTCAATTTCCTTTTCTCTTTGATGTTATATTCAGCACGCATTCTCACTTTAGCACTCAAAAAAACTTGGTGGGCGGCTCCAACATTGAATTCGGTAAAAAGCTAATCATGATCCATTACACGAATAGATGAAAAAAACATTAGAGGGAAAATTCAATCCAACATTTCATGACAGACGCGACCATCTCGAGACGAGACCGTTAGTAACGGCATCCACTGTAGAACAATAAACTTTGGAGATCAAAAATCCGGATCAACAACGGTGCGGATACCACCATGAGAACAATCACTACCATTAATCACCTAGAGAACCACCTGGAGTAGGGTCCAGTCCCACCAGACTGAGGATAACCAGCACTAAACAAAGAAAGGTTTAAATAGGTGTTTTCCTAGCAGTACAGCAGCATCAACCGTGCAGTCGCAATAATTGGAGTGGAAAGGACCTGATAATATAGTCAACTTTAACTTTCGCAATATTAACACCAGAATGATGGGAAGAATCTAAAGAGAAAATGAACCTTTGCAGAGCACTGACGGTTCAGAGGTTAGGACCAGTCATAAAGTCAGCAAGATTTTCGTTTTCACGCTCTGGTGTAGCAGACACGAAGGAGGTAACAAAGGGTAAGGTCAGAATGGGCTCACCCCTAACCTCAGCATTCATACGCCCCAGCAAGCAACCTTGAACCGCGGACCTAGGCTTGCACTACGGACGGACCCACTCAGATCTCTAAAATCCTCTCTTAATTTTCTTTAGGAGGATGAGAAGGTCTGGAGCTAGCATCAACAACAACATTCTTCCTTTTCTTTTGACGCATTGGTTGTAACGGAGCCACATCCTCAACAATGGTGTCAGCGGCCAAAATAACTGGCTGAATATCAATACCTTGCCCACCACCAGCGAAGTCACCCTGCTCCACCTGCTCACCACCACCCCCCTCGCCAAAAAGTTTGTCAACACTAGCCTCCAATTCACCAAAGGAACGAGCGGGTGCGACCGGTAGGAGCAGAACAACACGCCCTACGGTGGTCTCCAAAAGACGGGGTTCACCATCCGTACGCTGTCTAGTATGTGCTTAATTACACATACCTTTTTACCTAATAAAACAAGCTAAAAAGACCAATAATGAGCAAAAATGACATAAAAATACATTGTATATGTGTATTTTGTGATTTGTGTCTTTCAGGTACGGATATTCAATAAAAAGGACAAAAACAAAGGCAAAGCAGACCAAACCAAACACAAGATTAGAAAGAGCATGAAAAAACGAGTCTAACGGTGTCTTCGGATTTTATTGGGCCAGCCCGTAGCCCACTTAATGGGCCGGACCAGCCCAATTGAGCTAAAAGCCCATTTTAAGCCAAAGATTAAAAGTGTTAAATTTGTTATTATAGAAGGTGACGTCACCCTGACGTCAACGCACATGCCTTCTAAATAATTCAACAAGCCTCACGTGTGATTCCACTAATATAGAATGGACGAATAAATGATTTAACACGTGCATGAAGTAAATTAATTGATCTCAAAGAATTAGCGCGTTTGAAATAATTATCAAAATGCTCAGACTCGTGCGATCAATTTTAGCAAAGAAAAGTGACACGTGGCACGCTCATAACGGTGGATCAACTAATATCTCAACTGCAATCCAGGGAGGATTATCAACGCCAATGATTGGTTATTCGAGTATGTAATGATTGGGAGAAATTACATTTTAACCCCTCTTGGACCCTATAAATGAAGACGCCTCCCCTCAACTTTGAGTAGTAGGTTTTTAGTTTTATTATTTTTAGTTTTACATTTTTTTAGCTTATTTTAGTTTTGTAACTGCTTATTTCACTTTTTCTGCTTATTGTATCTAGCTTATTTCGCAAACTTAATATGATGATGTAATGAAAATGGTTTAAAGTATGTTGAAGATCTCGTGTTGCTTTTTGTTTACTTAATCTCTCGGTAATGTTCCTTTTCGTGTAGCTTATTCAATAAGCTGTTTCTTCGTGCTCATTAACATAGCTTCTTATTATCAAAAGTTTAGAAAGTAACTCCTAAAAGCTCTCAAAGCTCTTTTGATTCATTCTCATTAGTTTTTAAATACTTTTTGAAATAATAAGCTAGAATAAGCTCGTGTTTAGCTTATTATTGTGCTTTCAAAGTTTTAGTCTTAATAGAAGCTAATATTTTCTGTTAAGATTAGTTTCTAAATAGCTTATTCGGTTTTGAGTGAGCTAATATTGTTGGATCAAACTTTTGTGAGCTTAAGTGCTTATTCGATTTGATATTTTAGATGTTTTATGTGCTTATTGCTTACTCAACGTCCTTGTTGCTGTTTTCTGTGGCTTATTGATTAGTTTTGAGCTTATCTAGTTTAGTGTTTAGCTTATTTAGTCGTTAAAGTTGTAGATCTTGATTCGTTTTGCTTATTATTAAGGTTAGGAGTTTAAGGAGCTTATATCTTTGATCTTATGTTAGTTGCTAAAGACTTGTTTGCTTATTCGATCTATCTAGAGTTCAAATCGTTTAGGATTTAGCTTATTAAAAAGTTTTATCTTAAAACTCGTTCTAGCTTAAATCGTTTAGCTTATTGTCGTAGTATCGAGTTTTAAGTGCTTATTGTATTCGACTTATTCAGCAATTGTTTTCGTGGTTTCTTCTGAATTTGAGCTTATTCGTGTGTACTTACTAGTTCTAGCTTATTTGTTTGGCTTGTCATAGTTCTTCACTACTCGTTATTAAGCTAGTGAACATTTGGTTTATAAAAATTAAACTTGGGCCTTTTGTTTCTTTGATTGGGCCGTTGGTAGGCAAGAACCAAGTTGGGCTGTGAATTGGATTTTGAATTTAAGTTTATGTATGTGGGCTAGCAATTCGATTACTGGATTTATAGAATAGTGCAAATGTGTGCAAAGTTATAAACTGTTATGTGTTTGCTATTGTTTGATTTTTTGGTACCGGTCAACTCACGAGGCGCGGAGCTTAAGGGTTTATTTAGCTAGACCGAATTTGATTATTTGTTTTAGCTAAATAAATCGGGTGGTATTCGTTTAATTGCGGGTCTTCAATTCGGTTTCATTTTCTATCATTTTTCAATACATTAGTGTAGATTTCTTTAAATTTATAATTCTAGTTTTTAATTGCTTTAATTGTCGAAAGAATTTAATTGTGCCTTTAATTCTAGTTTAGCGTCCCTTTTATATGCTTTCCCTTTTAGTAGATTTAGAAACCAAAACCAAAATTTAAATGACAATCAAGCTCGATTTACAACTTTAATCAGAAATATTTCCATCATCCACTCGCCGAGGAGAACGATACCCGTGATGATTACTTTTTAATTCTTGTCCTAAAATAATTTGTATGTATACTTTGCTTACGTATAGTATGTATATATATATATATATATATATATATATATATATATATATATTATTAGAGGGTTTATTTGATACGTGTAAAAACGTGAACATCACTGTCTCTCACCAACCCTCACCTTTATAGGGTCAGCGGTCCGAATGAAAGAGAGCAGATCCATTTCTACACAAAAAACATTCGATGGTCAGCAAAACATAGTCAGCAAAGGCAAAAAATAGAACAATCATAATAACAAACACCCACCTTCATCACCATTACGAAGGAACTCAGGGTAAGTGTCCCCATCCAAGGTATAATAGCGGTTGATTCCTACTAAACAAAGAAATAGTTCTGGATATTTATGAAATGGAGCAGGATGTGCAACAAAGATAGCGTAATGTTCCGCATTAAATTCGAAAGATTTAGAGAAAGAGTCTTTCGGCACGCCTTTGCTGGTACTTCATAGAAAGGAGGCAGGACAAGCAAAAGAATCAACCCAAAAGAAACGATCATTCCAGTTCTTTAAGGAATCTAAGGGTTTGGTGTAACAAACGGCGTCATTCCCCGAATGTTTACTGAACGACATCCACCCCTTATTTTTAGAATTCATGTAAAAAAAACGGAACAACCCAACCGTTGGCTCAAAGCCATAAATACGGCAAAGAACCTCAAAATGAGATACTTTGGTCGCACCAATAACGGATAGTTGGGATATATGAATATGATAGTATCTGAGCACGTTAACAAGAAAGGTGGAAAGTGGTAATCGAAAATTGGCATACTCAAAGAATCTAGTATATACACCTATCTTGCTGGTAGGCATTTCATGAATTGTTTGATTAGGCTTAGGTAATTGTGGATGAAATTTATCAAGAATATGGTATGTTTCACAAAAAATTTGTAGAGCCCTTTGAGTAAGAGCAGATTTTATATCCGTAATATTGCCCATAATAAAAAGAAAGCAAAGATTCAGGCCTAACCTGAAAGCCCAAAAGTTCTTCGAAGTAGGGCACAAAAGATGCAGATTGAAAAAGCTTCAAGATTTTTCAACAATGACGATTTTAGTTAGAGAAGATGAAAAAAGAAACAGTGAAAGCTACACCGAGTATTTATACTATCACTATAGTAAATTCAAGGTCCCTCTAGATGTACCCACGTGGTCACGATCCTTGAACCAACGCTTAAGATTGAAAGTAAAAGATAGTGATGACAGAAGGGCAATTGACTACAAGTCAAATCAAGAAGAAAACGAAAGGACAGGGTGCATACACGTCATATTAATCCTACCTAACCAGGTAAAGAAAGGCCGCAGAGTAAATTAAAAGGTCACGGAAGCAAAGACAGATTGAGTCTAGCAATACTAACCGCATGCATCACAAAGCCGCATGCAATAAGCATACTAGACTGGAGGGACTTGATGACGTATAGGAAGTCTAACATGACTTTGGGCCAAGTCCAAACTATTAAGATAAAGCTTTGGCCCAATTAAATAAGAAATAAGCATAACGGACCGGAACTAAGCCCAAGTGTTGCACTGGCAGCAGTCCGGAGGTATTAAGATGGACGCGGACTATCCTTAGGCCGATTCCGCAAGGCTACTCAGTGGACTAACTAACGTCCGTGGAAGTTGGTTCGCTGCAGCAATCACGATTATCACGGATCCTTGCCCGACAAGGGTCCCACTCTGGCCACTAACAGATTATGCGGGAAATACTGGGAAACCCTAGTACTACTCACCTATAAATAGGAGTCATCATACATTCCAAAAGAGGTACACATTATTCTTTCACTGTGACACACATACCTCTAACCACATGATCTCTTACTCTCACGCCTGAGTCTAATCGTGGGGTCCGTCCCCACGGTAAAACTAACAGTTTATCTTTATTTGTGCAGGAAACCATCTAAATCATTTGATTTAGTAAAAGATCCAACCCATTTACAGCTTGCTGGCCGACCCAACAAGCGATCCAGATCCAATTCAAACCCATAACACAAATTGTACTAACAGCTATCGCGCCCACACCCCACAATTTTCTGTTATGCGTATGTTTTTCTATACATCTCTAATATTAAATTTCTCAGTATATTTGTTGTTACTATAATTGTTACAGCGTGTATAGTTATAAGTTATTTGGTCTATGGTTATACATTATTTGGCGGCAAGTTAGAGGATGCCCATTAAATGTTTGATAAAATTTCAAGGTCCTTAGAATGATTATTCATGTGTGGTCTCAAATGTCGTTCGTTTCTTATGAGAGTGTTTGGGGTTGCTCATTATTAATAAGCGGAACATTAGCTTTAGGAGTTAGTGATTAGATTTGCTTATTTTGTATAATGCGACACTAACTTTTGGAGACAACAGCAAGACTAAGACTAGGTTTGGACACTTATTTTCCCATTTTAAAAGAAGCCAATCCTTGAGTTATACAAAGGTGTTTTAGCAACCCGCGGACGGGAAAGATTATTTGTTTGTGCGAAAATGTTAGTTTGTATGATTAAGGGATTTTGGACTAAATGTTAAAATATAAGGCGTTGTTTGTTTAAGCTTATTTTTGGGCTTATGAGCTAATTTTAGTAGCCATGTATTTCATAAGTTGTTGATTGTGTGTTATTATATGTCGATAATTCTATTCAAATTGGAATTTTTTCGTAATTCATGATGAATATAATTTGTTTCTTTGCAGACTAGTGGTATGAAAGTTCTATTACAGTTGCAGTGGCGGATGCATCCCCTTTGTTCGATTATTAGCCTGTCTAAGCCCATGTATGATGACATTGACATATATCACATAATATATGCAGAGGTGGGGGTGTTCATTTTGCTTTTGATGTGCCTGTAAACTAACTGCTGAAGTAGGTGGCATAAACGTTCAGTCGTTTTTACTTTAAGGTTTTGGATTGTGAGGACAAAACTGGTTAGGGTAACCTATTAAGGCTGCAGCCATTGTGAGTGACGCTAATAGTTTCTGCGTTGTTGTTGCAGCAATGACTTGCTTTTAAGGGTGTGAGAAAGGCCATATCTTGGCGAGGCGTTTACACCAACGCAGCCATGGTGGTCTTTTCGGCTTGATGTTCATTCTGTTCTTGGCTCAGAGGAGCCCAACACCAAAACGACACAAGTTGTTGCCGTTTTTGTAATGCTCTTTAGTATAGTTTATAATGGTTTCAATTGAAGTTGAGACCGCGCGTATATCGGCAAGGTAACCTATTGAGCATGCAGCCATTGCGAGTGCATCTGCTTTTTCATTTGTTCGTGTGTTTGAGCCTCAGTTGCGTATAACACTAATTGTTTATGCGTTGTGGTTATAGCCACGATGTGCTTTTTAGGGTGTCAGAAAGGCCATATCTTGGCGGGGCGTTTACACTAACACAGCCATGGTGGTCTTTCTGGCTCGACGTTCATTTTGTTCTTGGCCCACGTTTGCGCGCCTGTTGTTTCTACTGTCAGGCGATGATGATGCTTTACTGTTTACAAAGCATAGTTTACCCAGCTCCGTCTCCTGGCTAGGCAGTCACACTGATAATGTGAATGCAGCCGTGGCGAATTCTGGGTAGTGCTACTTTATTCGTGAACCTGAGCCACAGATGAATCAATCGTTTGTTTTTAAGAATCTAGGAAACGCAACACACTAAAGCAATATATATTGATGGAGAACATAATATTCGACTGTTTTAAAATTCTTATACTTCATGTCGGGGGACTGCGGGTCTGGGGACTACCATGTCCTGCCGTTTTGGTGGTGGGTTTCTGTAAGCCTATTTCATTTGGTCCAGTAGCGGTTGGCCTTTTTTTGTCTTTCTCATTTCCTGTAGACGCTTCGTGTATCTATACGTAATGATAATCAGAGTTCCGATAAGACTCAGCGTTCATTCCTATAAGGCTAGCCATAGACGGGATGTACATGCAACCACAATGGCTGTCTCAAGTCAGTCACAGAACTGCAGATCTGCAGCTTATCTTTTCGACATCAGATTACTGTATTCCTAGCCTCACGGGACTCTAACACGGAGGTAATCCGAGTTCTCCATAGTTTTTTTCTATTTGTTCATGACTGTTAATAGCTTTACTTTAATAATTAGGATGCTTTTAAATGATAGATAAATGCTACGTCAGTTCTCATGTGGCTGCAGGAGTTGTTGCAGACTTAAAACGCTTAACGTGGTCGTGTGACACCGTAAGAAGAGGGCCTTATAATTCATAAAGAGGGTCTTAGAATTGAAACTTGATATCGGATGAAAGTGGTATGACAACATCAAAAACATAGATACTGATATCTCGGATGCATGACCAGAAACTTTGATTATGAGATAAGCACCATATGTCGTTTTCGGAGATAAATCTTTGGTATTTATTCTTCCTTCGATTTTTATATTGGATACTGACTTAAGCTCAGTCACCTCACGAAATCTGTACAATTTAACAAAAAAGTATATTGGTTTGTATTGCTTAAAGAGATGGTAAGTGCTCTTGCGGATAAAACATCTTACCTTCGTTGTATAGGAACTAATCATGTTCGGTTTTTGCAGATCCAATTGGAATTTAAGGAAGAAAATTTAATGCTTCAGGAACAGATGGGTGTATTAGTTGCTACAGATTAGTGTGATATTTAAAGGTTTAAATTGATAAACGAGCTGATATAGGTCATGATATAGTCGTTTTTATCTTCAGTGGATTCTAACGCTTCAAAAACGGTGAGTTTTAATCTTAATCATGTACCTCGAAATACTTTTTATCAAATTTGGCGTGGCATATTTTATATAGTTATAAACGATGCAAGCCTTAAAGTATGATAACAACCCTATAACGATTGTTTTTTGCTAATTCATTTGAGAATTTACGGCTAATCTATTTTTTCTTGGTGTCTAACAGAGAATACAAGCAAAAGAGGACCTGTTGTGGCTTATATTTTTACGAGTGTGAAGGCGCTATACAGATAACAAGGTAAAAATGAGCCGATTAGTAATTTCACAAGCACTATGAGAATGAACAAAGTGTACTATTCGTAAAACAAGTCGAAATCAGGTGCTACGCTGCCCTGTACACTTGAAAAGTGGGCTATTTTTGAAATTGCTTTATTCTTAAGCATTTTAATGTTTGGTTGCAGTGTTGGTATACATCTACAAATCGGCTCATTTTGAGCCATTGAACCTTACGTTGAAGGTATGCAAAGCTTAGTTTGTCCCATTAGTGTACATGGAATATGGATGTACTCATATTAACTTGCGTTCGTGTTTCCATCTGTGCAAGCAGGAAGTTTAAAGGGACGAGTTGATAGGAGTTTCTGTTGTATATGCGTTATCTTCCAAGGTAACTAATATCATTTACGAATTATAAAATTTTATCAGGTGAACCTTTTATTCACATGTACCGTCGCTGCACTTTGGTACAGCCGTTGCTGGTGGTTTGGCTGCTGAAAAAGGAAAGTGAAAACACGTTCCTACTGCAGCTGATGAATTGGGTATGTTTACTCTTAAACAGCTGACAATTTTGTTTATTATGTGGCAATAGCTAAAATGTACGCAAACAATGTTTTTATATTGGTTTACTTCCGAACAGTGCAACATATTTTAGGCATTCTTAAGTCTAATAACTATAACTCTTTGACATCTTCAAAAAAGGAATCTGGTATATCTGCTGAAGATGACAATTCCGTGACACATTTGTACTTTTATAAACAAATCAGATATGACGGCAAATATCATGTAACGGATCATGATATTGTGTATTCATACACATACCTTTTGTTGTGTTACTTCAAATTTAAGAATGAAGAGTATTTTTTAATAACTTTAAACAATACATTATTTATTGCTGTAATATATTATAGTATAGATATTTTTTTGATAAGCAAATCTAAACATTATTTTTTGAGCATAATTAGCAAAAATAAGCAACCTAAAAGACCCATGAGGCTGAATTCACTTCTCCCATTGGAACACTCCTGTATTGGCTGTCCTACAGATCCACTCATGGCTTCTGAACTGAATTTCGTGGAAAAGCCTATAAAACCACAAAGGAGTTAATATATTAATGAAATTGATTGTGATTGTACATTTAATTCTATTGTATTTATACTAATGACATACTTAGAGATAAGCAAATAACGACATAACCTAATGGAACTGCCTATCTATAACAATTGTGACCAACGCTATCTAATCCTAGTTTGGTCTAACAACGCCCCCGCAAAGCTAAGGGCGGCAAACAACCATGCAGTTTGGATCTCTTAGAAAATGAATCGAGGGATTGGTAATGGCTGTCGAAAGATAAATGCAATTTGATCATGGTGTAGATATAAAGTTTTGAACTCGAAGATCTCCTGAGCAAACAAACCTGATCCCAAACAAAGTGAAGTCAATTTCCACGTGTTTTTGTATGCCTTAAAGATAGAGTTAGCTGACAAGTATTTACACCAAGATTGTCACACCAAAGTAAAGAGATTGAAGATGAACGGATTCCAAGCTCATTAAAAAGAGCTTAAAGCCATGTGAGCTCAGCAACAGTGTCGGCAAGACTTGTATTCAGCTTCTATAGAGGAACGTGAACCATACGTTTTTTATGAGCGGATCCAAAGAAATATAGGTTTGAACCAAGATTACAGCAAATCCCCCTATAAGACGTGATCATCTAAATCTCCAGCCCAGTCAAGCATCTGCGAAAGCTTCGAAGAGAAGTATCGAGATTCCCTTTCCCTAGCACTACAGTAAAAGCGTTGTAGGGTAGAACCAGAAGAACACGTTATGAGCATGACCATTTGATTTTTGTGTTATTGTTAGTTTTTTCATTCATTTTTTTTATGTTTGTTTCCACCGTACCATGAAGAGTAACATAAAATCCGTTTTAACTACGACCAATGAATCTCTGGCTCGGTGGAGGTAGGAGCATGCATATAATTGACATACCTTGTTAACAGCAAAAGCTATGTCAGGCTGAGATAGGGTAACATATTGTAAAGAACCCACTACTTGTCGATATTTTACTAGATTAGAGAAAGAAGTACTGTCATCTAAACTGAGTGAGCTCGAGGTAACCATGAGAGAAGACACGGGATTGCAGTTAGAAAGACCAACACTTTGTAATAGCTACCATAATATACTATCTTTTGAGATAGTAGAATGCCAGACACAAGCTAAACAATGTCAATACCCAAGAAGTAGTTAAGTGGACCGAGATCTATTATACAAAAGCGGATCCAAGATGAACAACTATATTGTCGATAGTGCCCTTGTAAAAACCTGTAACAATGAAAGTCATCCACAACACACGAATGTACAAAAGTGTGTCCTCAACGCGAAAAAATAAACAAAGATGGATCCGTTTTTGGAGCCTTTGAAACTAAGAATCGAAGAGATCCTTGGAGAGGTGCTCAAACCAATAGTGTAGGGCCAGCTTTAAGCCGTAAAAAGTACTTATGAAGCAAATATACATGATTTGGTGCGTTGTGGAACAATAAAGCCCGAGGTTGTTTCATAAAAAACCCATTCCTTAAGATTTTTCCATGAATGAAATGCATTCTGAAATATCTAACAGTCGTAGTGGACCGTCGTTATAGTAACCGCAAGTGATTAAAACCACTCGAAAAGTTTTCGACTTTGACAACACGTGCTAAATTTCGCATGAAAATCATACCTGGTGTTGCCGACAACCTTTGAGAGGCAACAAATCTTAGCATTGGAAACGAATGATAACACAATTCGTTTATCCCTTTTAACTCTGCATACCCACTTAAACCATCAACACATTGGGTAGTAGAAATAGCGCATGGTACTAAAGACCAATGGTTTCCATTTTTTATGAGAGCGTCATACTCTTCTTTCATAGCTTGACGCCACTCCGGAGAGTTGTTGGTAACGGTAAACGAGGTTGGTTCAGTGATGGTAGTGGGGACTATGGTAGCATGATTTGCGAAAGGATTGTAGGGAACCCGCTGTCTGGGATTTTGACGAAGATTTGCAAGACGTTGCCGAGTGATAGGAAGCGGTGGTGGTGGTGGTGTTGGTGGTGTTTGGAGTTGGTATCGATTTAGTACGATACGTGAGATGGTATAACCATAAAGACCCGGAGACGTTTGAGAATTTGGACTCAAATGTGAAACTTGATGAATGAGATAAATCGGTGAACATGAGTGAATAATAGACTTTGGATGGTCATAGTAAGAATTACATAAGGTGATTTCAAGGAGTAATTATGGAGATAGTTTTTCGAAGGGGTGGTTACGTTGTTTTATGGATATCGAAGTAAATTGTGCTTCATTAAAACGAACATGTCCGAGCCATATAAAGACGCTATGCAGAGATATCAAGTACAACGATAATCCCATGATTGAGGAGGAAGTTAGCCAGCAAGACACACGGAGTTGAACGAAAATCCATTTTTGTGACGATTGTATGGACGAAGATGGGGAAAACATAGGCACCCAAAGACACGAAGAAAAGAGTAGTCGGGAGACCGTTTAAATATATGTTCAAAAGGTGACTCATTTGTCGATGTGCGAGAGGGCATGGTGGCGAATTGATTGGTAAATAGCATATCAAAGCAAAAATGCCAAAAATTTGAGGAACCACATGCTTATAGCAAGAGAAGAGTTATGACCGTCTCACACAACATGGCGATTGCGACGTTCAACAAAGCCGTTTTGCTCACTTGTATGAGGACAAGATCTCCGATGAATAATTCCCAGCGAAGAGAAAAACGAAGCTAAATTACAAAACTCACCACCCCAATCGGTTTGAACATTCTTTAATTTTGTGGTGAATTGACGTTCAACCATTTGCACAAATGATTTAAAAGTGGAATACACATCGGATTTTTGAGCTAAATGATATATCCACATGTAACGAGAATGATGATCAACACACAACATAAAATATCTATGACCTTCAAACGATAACAAAGGTGCGGAACCTCAAACATCACAATAAACCAAGTCTAAGATATTGTTACTTCAAAATCCAGATTCAAATAAAGGTAGTTTTGAAGATTTTCCCAATGGACAAGAATTGCAGAAACTTGACAGACTTTTATTTGTAACGGGAAGAGAAAAATTAGAAAGCATAGAATGCAAAAGACATTGATAGGGATGTCCGACACATCTATGCCAAATGGTTGGGGAAGCTAGTACAACCGAAAAAGATACTTTATTGATGGAATTTAGTTGAGGAAGAGTAATGGTGTAGAGACCATGTTTACTGGGGCCGGTGAGAAGAGTGGTGTGTGTTGTAGACTCGCTTTTACAAAAAATAAGAAGTGTGAAATCAAAAAAGACAATCATTAACCATGACAAAATTTTGAACAGAAAAGGGATTGTAGGGAGATTCTTCAGTACATGAAGAATGTATTTGAGAGAAAAACTTCTTTTGTGGTGAGTAAAACTTTAGATGAACCAATATGAAGAATAAGGAAGACCCTTACGTTGCCAACAGAAGTACGGTCGTCACCATAATCTGCCTGCTGAATTTGTCATCCGCTTTTTTTCGATCCTAAATTAGGTGTCCACAATGAACTATTTGCTTCGGCGTCGAATGCCAATTATGAAGAAGCATTAGAGGACTAGAGCACGGGATTTGCAATGTAAGCGGATGGCCAAGTGCAAATTGTAGAAGGTCATGATTAGTCATTAAGATGGAATGTGACCATTACCACATCTATTTAAGTGCCAATACAGATGTATTTTTAGTGGATGCCCAATCAAAATTGATGACCATTATCAAGACCTCGGTTGTTGTTGCCACAGGTTGTTATCAATGCCATGGTTGTTTGTTCATTGTTACTCCTGTTGTTGTTTTGATAGGCGAGCACCATAACAGGGCCTTGTGACCATATGGTGCAATGGGTTGAACAAGTTTTTCCAAGTATAATAATCATGATCACTAAGAGTTGCATGAAGCTCGCTAAATTTAGTAGACTTTGACGGGCAGTGTTTGTAGTTTTAAGACCGTTATATTTCTTCCACTAAGACCTGAGACAACAAGCATAACGAGATCTTTATCTTTTTTAACAGGTTTTCACCAATGTGCGCAGTGCATTAGCATATTCTTGATCAGCGATTTAAGTAAGCATCGTGAGATTTTTCCTCAGTCATCACAGTGCGATCGTTAACTGAGAAGTTGTGTTTTTTAGAGTGATATTCCCTATATAGAGGAATAGAGTGCATACCGCCTATTTTAAAATAAAAGGTACAAACCAAAGATCACGAGGAAGTGTACCTTGAACATGGCGAAAAAGATGCTTCTGAGATGTTAAGATGATTAAGCATACGAACTTGGGCATCGTTGGAGACCCAACATTTGTGTAATTGGGGATTTCATTTAGAACCATGGCACCATCGTAACGGATAAGGTTTTTGATAGACACGGTATTGAACCATCCACATAACCCATCAAATTGTTTTGATGATGGAATGGTTCAATCATAGATTTTCAATAACCAAAAATTTTAGTGTGAAAGGTTAAAAGCGAACTTACGATAGTAATGAGAGCCATTTTATCAACCAATGGTGACAGCCTTAAATCATAGCCAAGTAATATCCACCCATTTTTTTTGTAACCCTAATTTTTATTACTGATGAACGTAACGTTTCGGTGAATAGTGGCCGACGAACATAAATTCAGTGAATAGTACGCATGAAACAGTAACTATTTTTTTTTGGTTTCTTTACGACTATACTGCTAAAGCCCAGCGGCGGCAACGCGAGGAGATGAGAAGTGTGGGATTGTTTTGGCGGCTGAAAAAAAGTGACCGGAAAATTGTGCCAAAAAAAAGGTTGTTTAGGGTTTTGGCTCTAATACCATATAAAACCTCAAAGGGTATATATTATTGTAATTGTAGTTGTGATTTGTACATTAGATTATATGTGTAATTATACTAATGTCATAGCTTAGATATTAAATAACTAACACATAACCTAATGGGTACGACCCATCTATATAATTAGACCGGCCCATCTAATCTAGTTTGGTCTAACAAAGCCTAACCATGGAATCCTCATTTAACGACTATAGTTATTTTTGTAGCATACCAAATTCCAAAAGTAGTTTGTGAAATTAGAGAGGTTAACTAAAACGATAACAAAAACCATTAACTTAAATCTGTCAACTTTTAACCTCAAAACCTTTACCATCGTTATTTATCAATGACCACAAGGGTAAAATATATCATTCTGTCACTATTACAATTTGACTGCATAGAACAAAACGTGTGACGTGTATATGATCATCTAGATCGAGATTAATTGACTGGGATTGACATTTGAAGATGCATATGTACTGATAAAGTAGTGAAGTAGCTGATAAAGTCTTAAGAACAATAAAACAATGATACAATATTGACATAGCTAAGCACAAAGATTAGGTGATTTGACTTAGCTAAGGTTTGAGATCAAGTATCTTTCATGGTCTCAATCACTGTAACATTCAGTGGTCGAAGATGAAGTGACAAAAATGACCAATTTTTAGTTACTTCAAGATGACGTTAAATTATTATCGGGTCACTTTGTAGTTCACTTTGGCAGTCCTTAAAATTTTATCAGAGTTTTATGTGTTATTACGGTTCCTGATTTTTAGCATTCTCATTTATGTATGTTTGGCACCATTATTTATTCAGTTTTTGAAATGGAACTTTGTTACACAGGGGCCTTTTCATTGGGTTGGCTAAGGTGGAGTCAAAATGTTTGATAGATTGTTTAAATCAGAGGTTGGTGATTTTTATTTAGTGAACAATTGTTTTATTCAAGAATTAATATAACCGTTGGATTAATTAATTGATATAATGAAATCTTATTCAGATTGGTTGTTGTCTTGATCTTGAATTGATATTCAAGAACTTGGTTTTGGTTTAATCAAAGTTTTTTACATACCCTCTCTTAAATTTGCTGAGGTTGACGGAAAGCTCCAGTTTAAAAGGCTCCGTAAATCCTATAAAATTCCCATCTTCGCCTAAACGCTTCTCTAATGGATATACTTTTCTTAATGACTGTAAATGCAACTGTGTAAATAATAATGGTGTTTGGCCTTTTCATTGGGTTTTCTTAATGACTCTTCGCCTAAACGCTTCTCTAATGGATATACTTTTCTTAATGACTGTAAATGCAACTGTGTAAATGACAGTCATTGAAATGGAACTAAAGTACTATTGCACATAAATGCAACAATTATCCAATGACTGTAAATATTGTTTGGTTGTAGTTGAGACTGAGTATACTAGAGTGCATTTGAATGGCCTATAATAGATAAAGGCAGGCGAATAACATATTTTTGGTTTTAAAGCAAAATATATATAGTATCAGTTTTGATATACCATGAGAAGTTTAGCCTAATCAATACATACATCCTTTATTTGTAACTAAAATGATATGTAAATAGCACATGGACCTAAATTCAGTGCAATATTATTTGAATGTGCAAGTTGAGAAGGAAAAAAGGGAAGCAGCCACTATCGGCATAACTTATGTATGTTTGACTAATATACAGTATTGTTGACGTTCGATGTTTAGTGCAAGTTCATACGAACCGATAAATTTGTTCATGTATGTTTAATATTGCTACAATGCAGGTTTTTTGACTGTTAAAAATGATACCCCGCGGCAACGCGCGGGCATCAAAACCTTGTATATATTAAAACCCAAAAATTGGGATCTGTGCCACATTTAAAGCATTCCTTTAAGACCGGGTCGGCCTGTCGAAAAACCCTAGTTGACCCGCCAGAAAACCCGTCTAACCCGGTTGTTGACCCGGGTCCAACCCTTTTTAAAAAAAAAAAATTTAACCCGAACCTCACACGTGGAGGGTTACGTGTTTTTCTCCAATCTTCTCCAAATCATCTCAACAGATGAGATACGTGTCCTTTCTCCACAAACTCATTCATACCAAACAATAAGAGAAAAACACACATATACACCGTCTCTCTCGCTTCTCTTCTCTCTCTGTCGCCTATCTTCAGCTTAAGATGAATAAGATGAATCCAGAAATTGCCACTTACCAAGATCAACACATAAACAAAACTAAATCTGCATATGTATGGTAATTTCTGATTTTGATTTTTGATTTTGATAGACTAATTTTTTATTTTATTCTTAAAGTTTCAATTTTTATTGTAAACCAATATTAGAGTTTTTGTTGATTTCATGTTTTGTTATAAATTTTAGGGGTTTTTTTACACTTTTTTAATTAATCTCTGGGTTAAAATTTCCAATTACTTATGAAAATTTAGGTTTTGCGAAGATTGTGATGATAATATGTGTTGCGTTTTGCACTTGGAATAATGGGTTCCCCGAATCACAAATACCTTATTCTCTTATGAATAAGTATAAGTGATAAAAAACTATACCCGTTATTTACTTTTGGTTAATTTACAGTTTTTTGTAATAAAGAATGAATTTTGATTTGTTGATGATTTTAAATTTTGGGTTTTGTTTTTGTAGGATTTCGATTTTAGGTTATAGAAGATAAGCAGGTGGTATGGATGAGCTATGAAGATTAGGCGGTCTGAAGCTGTGGGATACCGTCCTGGGGTATAAAATTCTTTTGTTGTTGCTAAATTGAGTCATTTGTACGAAAATGTTGGTTTGTTTGATTAAGGGTTTGGGCTAATTGTTAAAATGTACGGCGTTGTTTGTCTAAGCTTATTTTTTGACTTTTCACGTGTAGAACGAGCTCATAGGGTTTTGCGAAGATTATGATGATACTATGTCAAAACTTCAGACCGCCTTTAAGCAATGGCAGCAAGAGATGAGTCCAGGCGCGCAAGAAGGAACAAAGCCGCAACCATAGTTCAGGTACTGCATCTCAATTAATATATAAATACGAGCTTTTATTAGTAGGCTTAGGTGGTTCATGAAATTTGGTATCTATCTTGGAATTTCAGCATATCTTAGTGATAGAGCAAAGTGGTCCTCAAAATAGCCTTAAAACTTGGTCGAGAAGGAATGTTAATGAAAAAGTTGTAAACTGAGATTTTGCAAAATTTCAGAGAAAATGGTAGATGAATTTAAGGGGCTGTTTGGGAATTCGGATTGCCTTTTTTATTGCTTTTTTAGAACAGCTTTTTTGAATAAGTAATTTTAGGTGATGTTCTTCAATCACAAATAAGTTTTAGGGCCAAGCTTTGACCGTCAATACTTTCTTATAGCTTTTTGTTACTACCTTTTTTCAATGATAGATTGACTATTTTCAGTATTTGCGGTGTAAGAGAAATGCGTTGTGGAGTGACGACTCAGCCTATTCCAAACTACAGGTAATAATACATATTCTAATCATATTGTTGCCATATTTCAAGTCTTGCCACTAAGAGTGCCGCAATAGTAGATAAGGCGTATTTTTTATTCACTTCTTAGCTTAGACTTCTGTTGGTTTTAGGTGTTCATGAGGACTATATCACATGGAATAATTTGAATTACTATAACAAACAAAACGCGTTTTGCTAAGCCAATATCAATTGCTTAGCATTAAAAGCATTAAATGAAAAAACCCAGTCATGAACCCGCGATGCCTTAAACATGCATACAACATATAGACAGAAAGTGTGTTTTATTACAAATCAACATTAATGTCTAATGACTACATTGGAAGTTCATTAAAGGCCGAGAAATATTAGTTTTAAACAAGGACAAATACCATATTAGTATCACTATAACGCACCTAAAATTTTGTTGAATTGTCTTAAGAGTCCAAAGGTTGCATTATTTATTTATTTGTTTACCTTTAACATTTGAACATGGAAAAGTACCTTTATGTAAGCCTATTTTTCGGGTTTATAAACTTATTTTTTATCTTTATACGGAAACCTCAAAGCCAAAAAATATGACCTTATGAAATATAAGACTTGACTCAAATCAGATGATAAGCCTATATATATTAAGCATAAACAAACCCCACATAGGCTGTGAAAATTTGATTTTGTTCATGTTTTTGATTAGGGATAATTAGAAAAAGAGGGCACCTTAGATCATTTTTGAGCTTACTATCCCTTTTGGTTTTGCAACAATACTAGCCCATGTATTTTTTTAATATGTTAATCTTTTCTATCTAACATTCTATCTTTGAATATTATAGTAACCTTTTCATCGTCTTTTGCAGAACGGCGTGTTTTAGTCTTGAAGAATATCACACTGCCAAAACAGCCTTTCAAGCTGGTGTAAATTAGCTCCGAACGATGCTTCACCTATCAGATCACAAAATGTGAAAAGTGTATTGCAGGTTATTAAATAGTAAAACACACAGACATGCTAATAATTTTGAAATAATATTGTTGGTTTTGTAAGAGCTAAGGCGAAAAGTCTTTGTGATTTTTCACTTCAAGTTCTTTTGATATAATTTGGTTCATGCGTGATGCGGTTGTCGTAAGGG
>BQNB010072080.1:0-32548 GCA_026074375.1 Tanacetum coccineum
AAGGTGGTGGTGAGGTGTCGGCATGGTGGTGAAAGGGTGATGACAAGGTGGTGGTTTGATTGTGACAAGGTGGTGAGTCATGGTGGTGGTGAATCAACTTGGTCTTAGCTTGTTTAGTAGCTAGTTAAACTAGTTAGGGTTTTTGTTAGGGTTTCGTTTGGTTTGTACGAGTATGAGGGGGAGTGGAGGGAAGAAATAATTCAAATGTGGTGCATGGGAGAGTTGTAACTTATGCTTAAGGGATGATACGAATGGCTTATAAGAATTTAGAGGGAAATGGCTTAGATTGAATCTTGTGCATAATTGACTTGTACCCTAGCTTTAAATAGTGGTACGTAAGGTTTGATAAAATGGAGGGAAAATGTATTTTAAATATTATGCATGGTTAACTTGTACGTATATCTTATAGGTTAGTACATTTGGATTACATGTAAAATACATGTGATTAGGATTTTGGTTTAAACCTTAATGTGAAAAATCCGTTTTTTGTTAAACGTTTTGGATGGTACGTTAAATAAATAATGGACATGGTAAAATGAAAATTAGAACGTATTACTTGACATATTACAATGTTTACTTTACATAAACATTAATGGAGTTGGTGTTGGTAGGTGCGTGAGCTCGTTTATTTGGAAATGTAAGTTACATTACATAATTGGATAGAATATCAAATACATTGATATAAAAAAAAATATCTATGAAAATGGTTGTATTAAATACAATAGGTGGAATATTACATTAAAATAATATTGTGTAAAATTATGGGTTGTTATACATAGTTCGTTTTTAAATATAATTTTGGTTATTTGGAAGATACTGCTCAATTCTACTTCAATGACAATGCTTATTATCATTGTTTAAGAGTTAACACATATTTTGTGTTAGCTACTGATGAGTCATTTTCAGGAGCTAATGTAGCCGTCTTGATGGCTTAGAATTAGGAAGTTGTTTTTACTTCTTTGTCACAAGAATGGTGTCATTTTTATATCGTTTTTTGGTTTTTGCATTATGGTGTGTTCTTATTGTGCCCATGTAATGGGCTGGGTTGTAGGACTTCACCTACACCTTGTGTACATATACGCTTTTTTGGTGTAATACTATTTACCGGGGAAACCCTTTAACAAAAAAAGACATTTTCACAAAAACAAACAATTTAATTTAAGTCGGATTCAGATTTCTTAACAACTTATCAAGATTAAGACATAAATCAAATTCAGACTTTTTTAGCGCATATTGAGATTCAGATGTGCGGATTAGATTCAGATCCAGTGCCTCTTAATAAACAAACATCACCTTATTAATTAAACTCAACAGCGACTCTTTCCATCTTTGTAATAAAAACTAGGCACGCTTCAGTTTGTGCATACACACATCCCGCTGCACGCTAGTATTTCCAGAATAAATCAATCACTTTACATTTTTAACTCTTGAATTTGTGCTTATTAGGTGCAAAAATGCAACCAATTATTATCATCCGGGCTCGCGCAAGGATGTCTTTAAAGGTGTGTAAGATGGGCGACCGCACATGGCTTCAAAACTTTTAATAGCCCCAATATTTACGTGAGCAGACATTTTTTTCATGGATAAAAATATTTAGATGAGTAAATAATTTTTTTTTTGAAAAAGTGGATAAATATAGAACAAAGCACACAAAGTGCCAAAACCAAATACAAAGAAGTACAGACATATGCCAAAATATTTTAAATAAGTAATATGTTCAATGTTTAAATAACTAATTACATTGTATCTTATAAACTATGACACTTTATATATAGCATACCTTCTCGAAAGGCTTTTATATGTAATTTTGTACAGGGCCTCAAAACAAGTAAAAAGTTTTAGGAACAACCCTGGCTACGCGTTATTGACAAATAACAAAAAGAAAAAAAACCGAAGGTTTATATGGAACATTTAAAACAAATTTAAAGTTTTAGGAACTACCCATCGTCTAACTAATTTCCATTATTTTTTCCCCACATCACAATCCGCAAAACAGCAAAAACTACAAAAAACCGAACCGCATCAACCGCACCACTGCAAAAACCAGTGGATCGATGTTAATAAAAAAGAAAAACCGCAAAATGCGTGTGGTTGCGGTTTTACCCGCACGTTGATTATTTTGAAACCGAAAAACAGTGCATTGATTATTTAATGTGTATTATAAGACTTATAGTGCATATTATCATTAATATTCTTATAAGTCATAAGTAATTTATGTGGTAACATTAAATATATGCATTGTTATAACAAAAAAACCAACATTGTAAACCAAAAACCTACATTAATTATATAAGTCGTAAGTGATGGTGTGATGTAGTTAAAACCCGTAAAACCCGCAAAAACCGAAAAAAAACCCGAAAAATCGAAACCGCAAAATGTGGTAAGGTACATGCGGTTTGGTTTTAGTCAAAAACCACACTAAACCACACCATGCTCACCGCGTCAACATGTAACAACTGAATTACTAACGTGTAGTAAAGGCCAACGGTGTCTGAGTCAAACCGTCTAAAATTAAGTTATAGGTTGAGTTCGTTTAAGATATTTAAGATAGGTGGTATAAATCATAAAAAGTAAAATGGTTGATGCGTTTGACAATTTCATTATGCATGCTACATAAAACTTGTGATATGTAGGGGTAGCTTGCTCTGTAATACCTTTTTCATATACTATGTCGACACTAAATTTATACTTTAGTTAGCTTGTTGTTATCATATAACTTATAACTTATAGAGTTAACTACATTTTTGGTCCTTGTGGTTTATCGGGTATAACAGTTTTAGTCTGATAATTTAAAATATAACGGATCATGTCTAATTTTGGTCGATCCGTAACACTTTTAGTCCATTTTTACTAACACCGTCAGTTTGACTCTCGTTGACTGTTAAATACAAAGGTATATTTGTCTTTTCAAGCATTTTGTTACATAAAAAAACTAATATACAAAAAAAGGAAAAAAAGGAAAAAAACAAATAAGTATTCAACCTCTTTTCTTTTGCAGTCGACATTCAAGCCAAACACCTTCTATCACTTATCTTTCTATACTTCTATCACTATCTATATCTCCTTCACCTAACAAACACCATAACTATCACCATTATCCAACAAACACCAAACCATCATCCCCTGCCACCACGACACCACCACCAAATCATCACCACTCAACCACCAAACCTCCGTAAATAGCTTTTATCACACGGCATCATAAAGCTTCTTTTTTTGTTATAATAACGCCACCTCCACTTTTGAATGAGAGCTAAGTTTAGCGAAGCCAAACTGCCGATTCCCAGCCCTCCTTTATCCATGGACGCTAGAGTCTTATCCCACGTCACCCATGTTATTTTTTTCTTGTTTTCTTGAGTCCCCTAAAAAATGAGACATCAATTGTTCCATACTCGAAAGCACACCCTCCGGTCCCCCAGAATAAGGACATTAGATAAATACCCAATCTCCCTAGGACCGATTTAATCAACGTTAGTCTTCCCCTTATATACAACATCTTCACTTTTACAATTATAGAGTCGATTACGAAAGCGTTGCAGCACTACATCCCAGTTACTTCTACATGCCATATTGGTTCCCATTGAAACACCTAGGGGTGGCAATTTCTGACCCGGCACGAAACCCGACCTAAAACCGGCATAAAAATTAACAGGTTCGGGTTGAGTCTAAATAGATTTATGTCGGGTTTGGGTCGACCCATCTAACCCTTTTATTAAACAGGTCAGGTTCGGGTTGCGAATAACTTAAGCGGGTCGACCCGCCATGCCGTTTAAGATTTTTTTCTTAAACTTAAAATATTTATATTTTATATGGGTTAAATGTGTTGAACGGGTCGACCCATAAATCCATTTAGCGTGTTTAACCCGTGTAAAGTACCAACTTTTGTATATAAGACGAGTTAAATGGGTCAACGCGAAACCCGTTTAACCTATTCAACTCGTGTAACATATTTAACCCGCTAACCCAAGTATATATACGGGTTAAATGGGTCAGGTTCGGGTTAAGGTGTAAACTGGTTAGGGTTCACATAGCTGACCCGATTATTTAAATAGGTCAGGTTCGGGTTGGGGTTTTTTAACCCGCCAACGTGTCAACCCGAACCCACGAACCCGAACCCGACCTGAATTACCACCCCTAGTAACACCTAGGTAAGAAAACGACAAAGACCATTGATTTTGGGTTTCACCAATTTATGAATTCTAATGTTTTCTGATTTTATTTGTTTTAGGAAATAGGATGGTTTCAATACCATATGTTTGATGAATGTGATGGTGGATTATGATATATGGTAAAGATGTTGTGGTTCATGTCTGGATGGATTGGTGCCTACCATGTGTTTGATTAAAGTCCTCACAAAATTTGATTTGGGGTACACACTACCGATATTAGGGTTGATAGAGTGGCAAAACTTGAAGGGATACTAAATGATGGTTTTTGTACCACTTTAACTTCCATCACTATCGATAAGCTATCTGAAAGAAGTGATGATAACACAATAATCACAGGAATGCTAACTTACTATTGTAGAATTCTATATTTGCATTTACATTTATATGACACGTTTATGTATATTGTTAGCCTCAATATTGATTCGAAGAATGAAAGCTTGGTCATTTAGTCGGGAAGACTCGGTCTTTATATATTTAACGTTGTAATAGGCTAGTAAGGGAGAACGAGATCTTTTAAGTAAGCTATTATGTATGCATTGCGGGCTTAAGCCCAACGAAAACCCAAGCCAGACCCGTTAGTTAAACCTAGGCATCCCAAATAAGGAGCCTAAGTATAAATACCCCATCTCCACGTGTGAAGAGGGTTGGTTGTTCATTGTATACTTTTACATTAGCAATACAAACACACATCTTCTTCCTTATTTCTTACTTTTGTATCTCTCTCTATCTTTCTATATTCATGGTTTCGTATGTTGTGATCATGTGTTAGGATTAGAATATTTATCGACCAACATGTGGTATCAATCTCCATGGGAAGATTTCGTTGTGTTTTGTGATTAAAATTCATGGTTTTGGAAATTTGAAAGGTTTCGGAAATTTGATAGGTTTCGGAAATTTCATTTTTTTTAAAGTGTTCAAGTTTATGTGTTTATAGCTTAAAAGTGGTTTTAGAATAAGTGTTATTCAAATATCTAGAAACTTAAAGTTTATTTTAGCTTATTTAAGCTTATTTCTTTCATACGAAACTCTCATAAAGCTCGACCAAAAACTCGACTTTAAATGTGCATGATTTATAAAGTTTATATTTTTATGAAAGTTTGATGTGTAAACAACAAGTACTCATAAAAATCTTGGATTAAAACACGTAAAAAGGTGGTCTTTTGTGTAATTTTTGTAACCGTATACGAACAACAAGTTTTCGGAAAACTCTACTATCAAAAAGGTGGTTTCGTAATCTCGGTTTCGTAACAGAAGTTTTGGTTTCGTACGAATTGGGTTTTGGTCGTATCACACTAGTTTCGGTTTCGTATCACCACAGTTTCGGATTTGTAACACAAGGTTTCGTATATCAGGTTTCGGTTACAGATTTTAGGTTTCAGTTTAGTATTTCAGGCTTTGGTTTCGTATTTAAGGCTTCGGTTTCGATCCGTGCATCAGGTGGGTAAGACTAAACTTGGCTTTCAAATTTACTAATTAATCTAATCAAGAACCACTTACACAACACAACGTTATTTTGTTAAGATCCATAATCCTTTCACAACAACATCACTTCATTTACCTAAGATCCTATAAATCTTTTTTTAACCTCATATCACATCATTCATTCATAATGACTACTCCAATCATAACAACAACAAGCAACAGTCAAATGCACAATGATATCATGGTAGCTGGTTCCCGAGATCGTCTACCAATGCTTGCAATGGGAAGATATGCTCAGTGGCAGTCATGTTTTACGAGATATGTTGATACAAAGCCTAACAACAAAGAACTAAGGAAATGCATCACTGATGGTCCTTATGTAATGACTAAAATCACCGTTCCAGCTAAACCAGCAATAACAACAGAAGAAGCAGTACCTGAACATACACTTGTTGAAACATACAAGAACACAACTCCTGAAAAACGTGCTTACTTTGATGCTGAAGCTGAAGCAATTCATATGAAGTTGCATGGAATTTGAGATGTTATTTATTCAACAGTTGATGCATGCACTACTTCTGAGGAGATGTGGATAGCCATTGAAAGGTTGCAGCACGGTGAGTTACTTAACAAACAAGATGTCAAGACTAATCTTTTCTAGGAGTTTGGTAAGTTTACATTAAGAAACGGGGAATCAATTGAGTCATACTATTCACGGCTTTACAAGATGATGAATGAAATGCTCAGAAACAAGTTGGAAGTTGGTACTATACAAGTCAATGTTTAGTTTCTTCAACAAATTCAACCAGAATGGTCAAGATTTGTGACTGTTGTCAAGAAAACTGCAGATTTGGACAAAGAATCATATCACAAGCTATTTTACATTCTCAAACAGTATCATAATGAAGTTAATGAAATCCATGTTGAAAAGTTAGCCAGGATTGCAAATTCACTTGCACTTGTTGTTGTTGCACAACACTATCCAGATACATATTATCAAGCACCAAAATCTTACAAATCATATGCACCACCATCAAAACCATCATCTTCAACCAGATCTGATGCTACTACCAGGAATACAAGCAAAGAGATAACTAAACCAATTACACCTCCATCTGAGTCATCATCTGAAGAAGAAGAAGACAGTGATCCTGAACAGGCTCAGAAAGATAAGGATATTCAGAAAAACTTGGCACTCATTGCAAAGTACATCAAAAATATCTACAAACTACCAATAACAACCTCAGAACTTCATCAAACACCAGGAACAAGAATGTAAATACTTCTCTACGACATAAGAATGACAATCCAACTGGGCAGTTTGTGAATCAAAGGACAGTTGTTGGGGCTTGAAAAAATATAGGGAATCTGATAGTGTAGCAGACTGGGATACAGTGTTTCAATTGTAAGGAGATTAGGCATTTTGCTAAGGAGTGCAGAAAACCAAAACGGGCAAAAGATTAGGCTTATCATAAGGAGAAGATGTTGCTGTGCAAGCAGGCAGAGAAAGGTCATGACGTCAGAGCAGGGTGATTGGCTAGATGATACTGATGAAGAGTTGGTTGAATAGGAATTGGAAGCATATTATATGTACATGGCAAAGATTTAGGAGGTCTCAACTACAGAATCAGGACCCACCTTTGATACTGAGCCATTGGAACAGGTACAATCCAACGATGACTATAATGTGTTTGCCATTGAAAGACAATATTCTGAGCAACCTGAATCTATTAATGACACATGTGTGATGGAAACGGTTGATAATAATGTCTTTGCTAATTCATCGGATATGTGTGATAATAATGAACAGGCTGACTAAAATGCTAAAGAATATGAAGATGAGCGTGTTGTACTTGCTAATAAAATTGCAAATTTAAAACTTGATCATGATGAAAACAGAAAAACTTTAAAGCAATTAAAGAAAGCAAACGCATTACTCACCTTTGAATTAAATGAATGTAATCTGCTCTTGAGGAGTCAAATGACATTCGAGATAGATGCAGAAGTGCACTTCATGATCAGTATATTGAGCTTGAGAAGTACAAGAAGTATAAAAATTGTTAACTTGAAAAAGAAGAGGTCGAACGTAAATTGAAAGACACTCTTGGTCTATCAACTCAGCAAAAATTTCAATCAGATGAAGCATTAAAAACGCAAGCTTATGAAACTTTTTATCTAAAGAGATAAACGATGAGTTAGTTCACCTGAGTTCTTTGGCGAATACGAGATACGACCTTCTTCAGAAAGAAAATGAACAATTGAAAAAGGATTTCAAATAAGACAAGAAAAGGATATTGAAAAACAGATCGCTTTGGAACATCAAGTAAAAAATTTAAACAACGTTGTCTATAAACGAAATCAATCTATTCAAACCATTCATATGCTAACTCCTAATACGAGTTCGTCATATAATGGTAGGCCAGGTTTTGTAAATCTTAAGTACCTCAAGAAAGCTCAATCTAAAACACCATGTTTGTATAAGGTACCATACGATAAAGATGATCTTGCAAACATCTTTGCACCAAATTTTGAGGAAACACTCATTCTTGAGCAAGAAAGTTGATCAAAGTTGGATAAATAAAAGATTAAACAATATGACTACACATATCAAAACAGTCTTTATGAAAATTTTACACCTCAAACACGGGAATCTCTTGATCAATTGTATTATGCCATTGAAACTCTAAAGAAAATGTGGAGAAAATCTTTTGTTAAATACAAGCCAAATACAGTTAAAAACATAGGTTTTCTACCTACTCAAGCTTCTCTATGACATTGAAATGGCCAATGGAAACCTAGTAGGCACTAATACCGTTATCCATGGTTGCACCCTAATTTTGTTAAACCAACCCTTCAAAATTGACCTTATGCCGATTAAACTCGGTAGTTTCGACGTCGTCATTGGTATGGACTGGTTGTCCAAGTATCATGCCAAAATTTTATGTGACCAGAAAGTCGTCCACATCTCATTCAACAGTGAAACTTTGATCATCTGAGGTGATCAAAGTAAAACCCGACTAAGCCTCATATCCTGTATTAAAATCGAAATATATATATCTAGGGGATGTCAAGTTTTCATAGCCCAAGTAAAGGAGAAGAAGTCAGACGAAAGACGACTGAAAGATATACCAGTAGTTAGAGAATTCCCGGAAGTTTTTCTTGAAGACCTACCCGGCCTTCCTCCAGTTCGTCAAGTAGAATTCCAAATCGATTTAATGCCAAGAGCGGCACCAGTGGCCCGAGCACCCTACGGATTAGCTCCTTTAGAAATGCAGGAACTATCTGACCAACTACAAGAGTTAGGAGACAGAGGTTTTATCCGACCAAGTACTTCGCCTTAGGGAGCTCATTTCTTATTTATTAAAAAGAAAGACGGATCTTTCAGAATGTGTATTGATTACCAGGAGCTGAATAAACTCACCATAAAGAATCGTTACTCATTACCCAGGATCGATGATTTATTCGACTAGCTTTAAGGTTTGAGTGTTTACTTGAAAATTGATTGAGATCAGGCTATCATCAACTAAGAGTCGGGGACAAAGATATTCCCAAGACTGCTTTCAGAACGTAATACGGACACTACAAATTCCAAGTGATGCCGTTTGGTTTAACCAACGCACCTGTTGTGTTCACGGACCTCATGAACCGTGTGTGCAAACCATACTTGGATAAATTTGTGATAGTGTTCATCGATGATATTCTCATCTACTCCCGCAACAAAGAAAAACACGAAGATCACCTCAGAACAATCCAGTAATTACTCAAAAAGGAGAAATTGTATGCCAAGTTCTCCAAATGTGATTTTTGGATCATTATCGTACAATTTCTCAGGCACGTGATTGATAGTCAAGGAATTCACGTTGACCCCGCCAAGATTGAAGCAGTCAAGGATTGGGCATCTCCTACTACACCCACAGAGATAAGCCAATTCTTAGGACTCGCCGGCTACTATTAGAGATTTATCAAAGGTTTTTCAAAAATTGTAAAGTCTTTGACTGAATTAACCCGGAAAAATAAGAAGTATAGCTGGGGAGAAGACCAAGAGTCAGCCTTCCAACTGTTAAAACAGAAGCTTTGTGAAGCTCCAATCTTAGCATTACCAAAAGGAAACAACAATTTTGTCATTTACTGTGATGCATCATTCCAAGGTCTGGGATCGGTGTTAATGCAAAGAGAAAAAGTTATTGCATATGCATCCTGACAACTCAAGCCTCATGAAGAGAACTATACCACACACAACCTCGAACTAGGAGCAGTAATGTTTTCTCTTAGAATTTAGAGACACTATCTGTATGGCACAAAGTGTACTATGTTCACTGATCATAAAAGCCTTTAACATATCCTTGATCAGAAGAAGTTGAACATGAGGCAACGCCGTTGGTTAGAATTGCTCGTAGATTACGATTGTGAGATTCGTTACCATCTTGGAAAAGCAAATGTTGTAGCAGATGCCTTGAGCTGGAAGGAACGAATAAAACCACTCTGAGTTAGGGCAATAGTCATGACCCTTCACCTAAATTTACCATCACAAATCCTCGAAGCCCAAACTGAAGCGATCAAAGAAGAGAACATCGATGCTAAGAACCTACGAGGAATGGACAAAGCATTCGAAGTACGTCCTGATGGAACCCGTTATATCAAGAGCCAAAGCTGGTTACCAGTCTTTGGTAGTTTGAGGGACTTGATCATGCATGAGTCCCATAAATCGAAGTATTCCATCCACCTAGGTTCTGACAAGATGTATCAGGATCTAAAGAAACTCTATTGGTGGCCTAACATGAAGGCGATCATCGCTGAATATGTCGGCAAGTGTTTGACATGCTCTAGAGTTAAAGCAGAATATTAGAAGCCATCTGGCTTACTGGTACAACCAAAGATTCCTAAATGGAAATGGGAAAGAATAACGATGGAGTTTGTTACAAAACTACCCAAAACGTCTAGCGGACATGACACAATTTGGGTCATTATAGACCACCTTACAAAATGAGCACATTTTATCCCCACCAAAGAGATAGATAGTATGGAAACCCTTACAAGGTTGTATATAAAGGAGATAGTCTCACAGCATGGAGTGCCGATATCCATCATCTTGGATCGTGACAGTCGTTTCACATCTAGATTTTGGCAGTCAATGCAGAGTGCTTTGGGTACTCAATTAGACATGAGTATGACATATCATCCATAGACTGATGGACAAAGTGAAAGAAGCATCCAAACACTCAAAGACATGCTTCGAGCCTGTGTTATAGATTTCGGAAAAGGATGGGAGAGACACTTACCACTGGTAGAATTTTCCTACAATAACAGTTACCATGCTAGTATTAAGGCAGCACCATATTCGAGGTACTTTACGGTCGAAAAAGTGCCGATCACTGTCTGTGGGCCGAAGTGGAGATGTCCAACTCACGAGGACCGATATATTCATGAAACCACTGAAAAGATAGTACAAAATACGACACGCTTGCAAGCTGCAAGAGACCGGCAAAGGAGCTATGCCATGTGGCGAAAGCCTTTGGGATTTACAAGTGGAGCATCGTGTTATGTTAAAAGTGTCACCTTGGAAAGGTGTCTTCCGATTCAGAAAGCTGGGAAAGCTTAACCCCCGATACATTGGACCATTTAAAATCCTTGATAGGATCGGCCCAGTGGCAAACATACTTGATCTTCCTAAAGAACTCAGTAATGTCCACTTTTACTTCCACGTTTCTAATTTAAAGAAATTCCTATCTGACGAATCCCTCATCATTCAAATGAAAGAGCTTCGGCTCGATGACAAACTCAACTTTGTGGAAGAACCAGTAGAGATCATGGACCGAGAAATTACACACTGAAACAAAGGAGTTTTTGTCTCCTATAGTTAAAGTAAAATGGAACTCTAAAAGAGGACCAGAATTTACGTGGGAACGCGAAGATCAAATTTGTGCCAAGTATCCACATCTATTTCCAAACACCACTTCAACTTCCAACTAAATCTCGGGGCGAGATTCCTTTAAGGGATAGAGACTATAACCACCCACAATTTTCCACAATTTATTTTCAATGTATAGCTCACCATATTGTATTTAATACAACCATTTTCATAGATATTTTTTTTTATATCAATGTATTTGATATTCTATCCAATTATGTAACGTAACTTACATTTTCTAAAATAACGAGCTCACCACCCTACCAACACCAAACTCCTTTTAATGTTTATGTAAAGTAAACATTGTAATATGTCAAGTAATACGTTCTAATTTCCATTTTACCATGTATGTTATTTATTTAATGTACCATCCAAAACGTTTAACATAAAATGGATTTTTCACATTAAGGTTTATACCAAAACCCTAATCTCATGTATTTTACATGCAATCCAAATGTAATAACTTATAAGGTTATTAAGTACATAAGTTAAACCATGCATAATATTTAAAATACATTTTCCCTCCATTTTATCAAAACCTTTCGTACACACATATTTAAGCTTAGGTACAAGACGATATGCACAAGATTCAAACTAAGCCATTTCCCTCCAAATTCTTATAAGCCATTCGTACCATCCCTTAAGCATAAGTTACAACTCTCATATGCACCACATTTGAATTATTTCTTCCCTCCCATCCCTCTTATAACTCGTACAAACCAAACGAAAGCCCTAACCAAACCTAACATAGTCGAAAACGAGCTCTAAACAAGCTAAGACCAAGTGATGCACCTACCACCTTGACTCACCACCTTGTCCAATCATAACCAACCACACTGGTCTCACCTTTCACACCTTGCTGACACTCACCACACTTGTAACCACCTTGTCACCACTTTAGTTATTCGAACCCTTCCCACCACCTTACACCTTCTTAAGCTAGAACCCTAGCTTCCATTAGTCATTACACCTTGCTAAGGATGAAAGACTTAGCCATCTTGACTTCCTTACCCTATAAATACTCAAACACACCCACACATTCACAACACACAATAATATCAAACACATTCACTTGTTCTTGACCTAGTGCGGAGCCAAAGAAGAGAAAGGAAGGAGTATAAGCCAAGGAAGGAACCAAGGTGTAAGATATAAAGGTTCTTGATTCATCTCCAAGGGCTATTCGATCCATACCGAGCTATTCGAACCATTATAAGTCCTAGTAAGTCATATAACTCGTTCAATAAGCTCTTGATGTGTTATAGATCATTTATAAGCTTTGATTAAGCCACTTGTATAAGCCCTTGAACCATAAAGCCATTCGTTTGGTTTTCCTAAACCAAACGTGCCCTTTAAATCTTTAAAAATCATTTTTGCATCCCTATAAGCTATAAGCTTTAAGCTAATCTCATAAGCTATTTAAATAAGCTATACTATCATTTCTATAAGCTTTGAAACAAACCCCGAAATCTATAACCTTTTGGCTTATAATTTCCAAACCAAACGCACCCTTGTTGGGCTAACGAGCCCATAAGCTCATTTTATAAGCTATAAGCTTGTTAAATATATATAAAACCAACTTATTTTAGCTTATTGTGATAAGCTAAAAGTTTCAAAACAAAATTAAATTCAAAAATACAAAGTATATGAAATTTGGACTAAAAATGCAAATCGAATAGTGCATTGAGGGGAAAACTTGCACATTTTGAAACTTGTATACTTTTTGGACCAAAACTGTATATATACTAAATTAAACTACAAGGACCTGTTTTGCCAAAACTCTAATTTTGGGATTAAATTAATAAATTCATTTAATTATAAAATGAAATGGATTAGTTTTGTAAAACTATTTATACCAAGGGGTATATATTGCCATTTTTCAAAATGTAAGGATATAAAGTATAACATTTTCATATTAATAAACGAAAATATATTTAAACGTTATAAGACTCGATTTTATTAAAAACCCGACACACCTAGCGTTTCATTTATCGATCTAAACACTTATAAACAAATTATGTTATATATTTAACATAATTTATCATCCACTAACTTTTGAAGAAACTTAAAAATATAAAATCTTATCATTTATATTCTCCCACTTAAACTATAAACGTAGCACATTAATAGGGAATTTCATGTGAGGGGTTTCATTTGGGTAGACGTTTTGACGAGTTGTTGGATTTACGATTTAAAGTGTCATAGCTTCTCAAACGTTTACTACATGACCTCTGAATTATGATAGCCCGAACAGTGATACGACATTTTTCACAAACTAATAAACCAAAACTATTTACGTTAAACTTTATGAAATAAAGTTTTGAAATATAAACAATCAAACTAAGACTTAACATATTAACTCAGGTTGCGTGATGAAGCTGTTTACTTCCATTTGATTCACTTTTCACATCAATCAGATTTCCCTATTAAGGTGAGTTCATAGTCCCACCTTTATATGTTTTCCAAATCCCGTAGGGAGATACATGCTATAAACTATGAATACAAGTATTTTTCAACTGTATGCTATCTTGCTATAATATTGCCTAAGTTACCTCCATTGCCAATATCCCTTATATCATGAACCATTAATCATCGTAACGTGAACGTGAATATCTATGGATAGATCTATCGGGATTGACGAATCCCATTTGTGTTTACTAGTAAGGTAACCAAGCGCACTATATTTAAGAAATAATAGGTAATCGGAAAATTACCTTTCCAAAAGGACATCTGTTCCTTAAATATCATTGATATGATTTCCATGTTAACATTTGAGTGTCACAAGCTTAGTGCAATAATACTGTTTTCCAAGATAATTGTAACTATGCAATTATTGCCATTTATGTTAACTTGTATTCAACCATAATATTAAAAACTTGTGAATATCACTCAACCTTTATGTTGACCCTTTTAGCATGTTTATCTCAGGTAATTAGCAGTTTAAGGCACGAAGTGGCATGGACTTGAAGACGTCCAAACCTGTTATCATTCAAACACTATGTTTTATATCCATTTTGGGACCTCCTTTTGTAAAACTCTGAAATAATATTGAATGATAACTAAATTTTCCAAAACGTCTCTTTATGAGCCGTTTTCTATGATTATGACTATTGTTTCATGAAGTAATACCCTAAATTAGCTTCCGCTGCTATGTTGAAATATCGGGGTATTACACTATAGGACATCATTAACGTGGCTGCTCGATACCATCAGCTACATTAGTACACCTCCCACTTTTATCCGCATCCACTTCCAGGTCATCTATCATACCATATAACATAATAACATCAAGGACTTGTTGCCAATGCCTTTAAGAGATGAACCTTTTAAGAGACAAACCTGACCGAAGTCGTCACTGGTTAACCGTTTAAAAGCAGTAATAACCCTAGTAGATTAGTACTCATCACCAAGAATTGAGTACTTTCTCGTAAACATTAAATCAAAATACAATTTTGGGCTACCAAGAATAAATCATAGCAACAGCTTAATATCACCACTTCTCATTATCACCATACTCTTTCATCATCACAATGGATTACAAGCAGCAATAACCTAAGACGACCATTGTAGGAACCATGTTACATAACATAAATCGCACAATAACACAAACAATCATCAACCAAAGACCTGATAATGATTAGGATTTTGTAACACACCTAATCCCCTTGAATAACCAGATCCCCAACACATAACCACACATCCATAGCCAAACAAGAAACCTTAAACGTAGGGTTTCGATATGATCAGATCCACGCATACCTCAATCCACTTGCGATTAATAAATTTTTTAAAGCAACAGCAGACACGAAAGTAGACTAAAAAGAAACCGTAAAAAATAGGGTTTATGACCAGCCACCATATATATAAATTGAAACCCTAAAATATGATCGTTAACAAACATAAAGAGGGTTTTGACCCATCACATACAAACGGATAACAAAAAACCCTAAAATAGATAGAAACCATAACAACTTGGGCAATATGATAATCAGATCATAAGAATGATCCAAGACCAGATCGCACAAGAGAGGGAATAATTGAATTGATAGGAAAGGTGTTAGGGTTTAAATGAACAAAACCCTAAAAAGCGATTAAGAAAGCCAACGAAACCCTAACACAACACAAGGATCCTGAATATGTTATGAAAAACAATCGAGGATCGATTAGACAGTAAGGGATGGATCGCAATTTAGAGTTTGTAGAAGAAGTTTTTTCTCTCCCCAAGGCAGAGAAAAAAACACACACCTCTTCTTTTGTGAAAATGTCTATATGTGTTAAACTATAGTTTTACAATATAAATGTAAAAACGATTGTATTCGCACAAGAATTAAAATTTATTAAACATTAAAAAACAAATTTTATGATATAATCAATTTAAAGATAAAAGTATTCTAAACAAAACATGCAATCTCATGTTTATTTGACAAAAATAAACATGACGGAGTTTAAATTGAACGTTTAAAATGATTAACTAAATGGGTCACGTTATAGTTGAGATATGAGTTCGAATATGAAAAAGAAAAATCATAAAAACAAACAACAGCTTAATTTTCTATACAAATAATCTCTTAATATATAAGAGAAGATACAAAACGAGAAATGGTCCCTGCGCAATAAGAGGTTTATGCCTCTTACTGTCTCTTAATGATACATAGAAGATTAGCATGGCCCCTGCGCAAGGATGACAAGCACAAATTGAGAAATGGTCTAAAATTTTTAACTAACTGGGCTAGCTCATTTGGCCAGCAAAGGTAACCTTGAGGAGGTATTCTTGGAGAGGTCTCATGTTTGAGTCTTACCATGCACCTTCAGGGGTGGAAATAAATAGAAGCATGAGTGAGGTTTATCCCCTAAGAAGAATGTTCGAGGCTTGCATACTTCCCAATTAGATGTCACTGTGGGCTCGAATCACTAACTATTAACTTGCCGTTCAAAAAATGAGTCTGGAACCAAAGCTTTCAACTTGAACAAAATATGAATTGTCACATATCATCTTTCACAATTTTAATCTAATAAAACATATGCAATTATTTTATTTGATACTTTTAATACAAAAGAGCGAGGTGAAACAAGGCAAAAAAAAAACAAAAATGAACAAAAAACCCCAAAAAAAAAAATCTTAAAAATTAGAAAAAAAATAAAAAGAAAAAAAATTAAGGATATAAATTAAGAATAAAAAAAAGACATTAAGAGGTGTTAAGACACTCTCTCTACATCTAGTTCAATAACAGGTTTATGCCTTTTACTGTCTCTTAATGAGTAGAAAAAAACAAAAGCTCTTTACGTGACTGCCTCTTACCGCCTCTGAATGACATGAAAAAGACAAACAGTCTTTATGACTCAAATATCTAACCACGTCTGAATGAGTCAGATTAAGATACTGTTAAGAGACATTTCTGAAAAAACAAACACCAGTCGAGTGATGTGATAAAATGTGGTATGTACATATAAAGGGTCTAAAAAGAGTTTATAATAATAATCTTCCTACCCAGCCAACTGTACCTAGGTTTTAAAGGTAGTATTCGAACCAAATTAACGTTCCACATACACCTTTTCGTTCTTGTTCCTTTAAAACCTCCACTTCTTCACTTTCTCATCTCACAAATAAATGACTCATTGCTCTGTTTTCATTTCTTATGTAATTCTCATCACTTAGTTTAACAACATGTGTGAAGTCGAAATCATTTGTATTCCAACTGACCCATTCTCTTTCAAACTCACAACTATTATTCAACTCAACTCACCACCTTCTTAAATCCACCACCACCCACTCCTCTCACCGTTTCCTCAAACATCACCGTCAAGTCTCAGTCGCTCTTTCACCAGGAAGCGACTACACCATGTCCTTCTCACTCGGCTCTTCTTCAAAAACACCAGTCACTCTTTACATGGACACTGGTAGCGACCTCGTGTGGGTCCCATGCAAACCTGTTAAAATGGTATACAAACACTCAGAAATATTGAATCACCCAACCAACCTCCCCTTGTTGATGTTTTCTTTTATTAATATCAAGAATACAATATGACAAGTCCCTAACACGAGTTCTTGCCAATACAAGTTACAAAAAAACACGATGGTCCCCTTCAGAAGGATCCTATCACTCTATACAAAACTCACACTTGTAAACTATAACCTAAACCAAACTATACTGATCAAGATGATCAGGTTAAACCAAACCCAGAAAAACTGTCTGAAACTTGCGAGAATAGAACTTTGTTGTAGGTGAGATCTATCTGAATCAATGAATACCCAAAAACCTAGATCCAGTAATAAATAGCCCATCACTTCAATATTTTCCATATAGCCCCTGAAATATATGAAACACTCCAAAACAAGTTAAAATATTAACTCAGATATAAAGAATTTACATAATAACCCCTGAAGCTTCATAAGATTGCTAAATAATAAATGATACTTTTTAACACCCCTCCTCAATCTTATGCAGCAAACATTTTTAGCATACCTAATCTTTTAATCAGAAGAGAGTGTTGATAAGTTCCAAGAGCTTTTGTAAATATATTAGCTATTTGAGTTTTAGTATCAACTATAATAGTTTTTACTAAACCACTAGCAACTTTTTCTCTAACAAGATAACATCAATATCAAAATGTTTTTTTTTTCATGCATAACAGGGTTCGCAGCAATTTGTATTGCAGATTTATTATCACACAACAAGTTTGCAGGAACAACATTATTAACACCAAACTCACCCAGGATTTTAACAAGCCACATTATTTCACAAGTTATAGAAGCCATACACCTGTACAGCTGATGATTTAGACAGAGTTGCTTGTCTTTTACTTTTCCAAGATACTAAATTCCCATTAATAAAGACACAATACCCATACCTTCTAGTCGATGGACACTTAGCCCAGTCTAGGTCAGAGTAAGCAGAAATCACACAATCACTACTTCTTTTTGCAAACTCAACATCCAACCTAGGTGCAAGTTTTAAATACTTTAAAACCCTTAAAGCAATATCAAAGTGAGATTTCTAGGGAGCATGCATGTGCTGGCTTAAACAGTGTACATAATATGATATATCAGGTCTAGTATGTGTTAAATAGATAAGTTTTCCAATAAGCTTTTGATATTTTGTTATATTTAACAAGTACTTATCTATAACCAAATTTTCAGGTAATGGAGTCATAAGAGACCTACAAGCAAGTAATCCATATTCATGAAGTAATTCTAAACAGTACTTTCTCTGATTTAGACACGAACCCTCTTTAGTTTTTAAAACTTCAATTCCAAGAAAGTATTTCAGTTCTCCCAAATCTTTAATTCTGAACTTCTTATTAAAAAAAACTTTAAAGTTTTCAATTTCAACATTATTATTTCCAGTAATAACCAAATCATCCACATATACTAATAAGTACAAACAAACATTTTCCTTATTTTTTATAAAGAATGAATGATCATTCTTAGACTGCACAAACCCAACTTCAAGCAAAGCCTTAGACAACTTCTTATTCCATTGTCTGGGAGCCTGCTTCAAACCATATAAAGATTTTTCAAGTTTGCAAACTTTTGTTTAATCTTTTTTAAAAAATCCAGGAGGAGGTAACATATACACTTCCTCTTCTAAGTCCCCATAAAGAAAAGCATTATTAACATCCATTTGATAAATCTTCCAGTCTTTTTGGACTGCAAGATTTATCATACACCTAATAGTACTCATCTTAAATACATGACAGAAAGTCTCTTCATAGTCAATGCCTTCTTTTTGACCAAACCCTTTAGCAACTAACCTTGCCTTATACCTATCCACTTCACCATTAGACTTATACTTAATTCCCCAAACCCATGTAGAACCAATAGGTTTCCTATTATGAGCTAAATCAGTCATAACCCAAGTCTTATTTTCATATAAAGCATTCATTTCATCATTCATACCATTTATCCTATTTATATCTTTTGAAGCTTCTTCATCCTAAGAAGGCTTAACAGATTTGTTCAGATTAGACACAAAACCATAATTCTCAAATCTTAAAACAGAGTGATTAGCATATCTATTCAAACCATATTTAACTTTACTATCTAAAACAAACTCATTCAGCTTAGCATGTAATTTAGAAGCTCTTTTAGACCTTCTAGGACCAACTTCCTCAGTAGTGTTAGGCAAATCTAGTTGAAAAACATGAACCTCTTTATATGTACGACCATTGCCCTCAGAATTATTGTTTTCATCTATAGGAGTTACAGGGTGTGTACCATCATGTCCAGGCTGACATGTGTTAGCATCAGAGACACTGGTTGATGAACCTTACATTCTCTACTAGGTGAACCTTCCTCTTCATCATTGGGACTTAAATTAGATGTTTTGGTTTCAAGTTCTACCTCAAAGTGATCAAAAAATTTTATAGAAGAAACATTTTCAGACTCGTTAACAGACTCACCATTGCTCATTTTATAATGAAAAATAGTTTCATAGAATTTCACATCTCTGGAATACAAAATATTCATATTCTCAAGACTGAAAAGTTTATATGCCTTCTTACCACTAGCATAACCAATTAATATACACTTTTTAGATCTATGAGAAAACTTATTAGACCCTTTGACCACAGTGGCAAAACAAAAACACCTAAAACTACTCAAATGAGAAAGGTTTGGTTACCTACCATATATTAAAGAAAAAGGAGATTTCCCATTCAAAACTAAGAAAGGAAGCCTGTTAATCAAATAGGTAGCAGTTAAAACACATTTAGTTCAAAACATAAGAGGTATCCCCCCCTTAAACATAAGACTTTTGGTAACATTTAGCACATGTCTATGTTTCCTTTTAGCTATTCCACACTGTTAGGGTGTATAAACACACGAAGTTTGATGTAAAATACCTATAGTATCAAAAAATTCTTCCATTTTTTGGTTTACAAATTCTATCCCATTATCATTAGACCTCACAACTTTAATCTTTTTATCAAACTGAGTTAAAACAAGTCTATAAAAGCTTTCAAACATATCAAATATTTTAGTTTTAGTTTTAAGAAAATACACCCAAACAGCTTTGCTGAAATCATCAACAAGAGTCAGAAAATACCTATAACCCTCCCTACTAATCACCTTGTATGAACACCAAACATCAATATGAATTAATTCACCAAAACAAGTGGACTTCTATTAACTTAAAGGAAAATATTCCTTGGTTTATTTTGCCTTATGGCAGACCTCACAAGGACCATTGTGATCAATATTAGACAGATTTAAAGACCCTTTTAATAATTTCAAGACTTGATTAGCAAGGTGACCTAATCTGTTGTGCCAAACATCTTTTGAAACATAACACACAAGAAACTTACTATCAAGACACATAGCAGAATTAGCACAATCAGAATCAAACAAGTAGAGACCAGCAGATTCCCTACCAGTCCCCAGAACTTTACCAGTCCCCAGAACTTTCTTCTTTTTCAAATCCTGAATATAGCATTTAGTTTCATCAAAACAGACATTTACTTTGCTATCCTTAATGAGTTTATTCACAGACAGAAAACTAACTGTGTTTTCAAGTATAACCAAAACATCAAATAGAACTACATTACTATTAAGCCTAAGATTACCAACATGTGTTATTTTAGCCAAAGTCCCATTAGGATGACCAACAGTCAAATTAAGTTGAGAAACATAAGCTAAGTCAAATATTTTTCCAAAAATGTTGGTGATATGTTGATTTTCCCCCGAGTCAATTATCCACCCAAAATAATAATTGACTCCTCTAATTTTCACATTAGCACAAATTTTTTTATAGAAATTCTAAATAAAAACCACACTACAATTAAAAAAAGAACAATAACTACTACCTGCCATATGAGCATTGGTAGAGGAACCACTCTTATCATTAAGCAGACTCAAAAGTTTCATAACCTGGTCATTAGTAAAAGAAACAGTGCCAGCAGATGTTTTTATATCATTGTTACCTTTATTATCAAAAGAATTTGTTTTTTTGTTACTGAAATTTCCAGATGGTTTAAGATTATGATTCATTTTAAAACCTGGTGGGTAACCAATGATTTCAAAATATCTATCAATAGTGTGACCTTTTAAACCACAGTTCTTACATAATAAACTATCATAATTTCCTCTATTTCCATTATTACCATTGTTATTAAATTATTATCATTGTTTCTAGAAACAAATGCAGAGGCTTGAGGTTCTTCAGTTTTAATAGAACTAGCAGGCATACCCCTATAAGACTCTTCCCTAGATATGATGACAAAAGCATCTTTGACTTCAAGAAGGATTTCCCTGGTCAAGATGCTACTTCTAATGGGTTGATAGACATCATCAAGACCCATTAGAAACTGCATTAACTTTAACAGTTTGCCATGATCAACCAATTCAACTCTAGCCTCACATGTACAATCAGGTATCTTAGTAAGAATGTCAAATTCTCTCCATAGAGAATTTAACTTGTGATAATATTCAGACACAAGCAGATCACCTTGTTTAAATGTATTAATCTTTTGTAACAAATTAAAAACTATAGACCCAAGGTAGAAGGGTAAGAGCTAGAAGGCTGTCTTTGAGGATAGGATGGTCGGACAAGGAATCCAACCTCTTTCTATAGATAAGATAAGTCTATAACTTCAGGTCGAATCACTAGAAGGTATACTATTATGAGGGTAGGCATTTGCCGTCCCTCAATCGCTTACTGATATGCTTTATCTCATCTAGCAGCACTCTAAGAGCCTCTTTCCACCCTGTCATAAGTATCTTTTAACTCATCCCAAACTTTGGCAGCATTATTAGAGAAAACATGACCCAAATATACATATTGAGACAAAGAACTAAGAATCCAATTTAAGACAACAACATTACACCTACCCCATTGCTCAAGCAATGGGGCACTAGCAGCATAAGTAGCTCTTTCACATGTACCATTTATAAATCCCATGTTATGTTTAATTTGCAAAGCAAGTTCCATGGCACTAGCCCAGATTCTATAGTTATCAACACCCATTAATTTTAATGAAACAATAAAGGCATAATTAGAATCATTAGGAAGAAGATGCAGGGGATTGCCCTGATCAAGAGAACTAATCAAAACAACCATGATGAAAGAGATACAAACAGAAACGGATACCAACAAACAACTAACAATCAAAGATAAACAATGAAAAACACATACCAACAACCAACTAACAATCAAAGATAAACAAACAGAAATAAATACCAACAAACAACTAACAATCAAAGAGAAACAATGAAAAAACAGATAAAACTAAACAAAAATCTAACAAACTTAAAAACAAACCACCAACTAGATTTTTTCAACTCCACAAATAATCCCAAAACCTATCCTCCAACGACCTAGACACCACAAGAAAAAGAGAACACTAAACTAAACCTACACTCACACCCAAGATCCACAAGACTTAAGCCTAGTGGACTAGAATTGGCCACAGCAGGTATTCACACCACTTATAGTGGCAGATCAAGGGTAACCAATTCGTTTGCACCCACTAAAACCCAAGAATGTATCACTTAAGAGAAAGGATATACTTAAGTAGCTTTAATGAAGACCAACAGCGAAAGACAATCAATTGGCACTAGATCCACTTAGTCTAGTGCAATTGACCAATACCACAACCCGATTACACCACAGAACCATAGAATCAAGAAACCCCTGATTTACAAATTAGGGATTCCTCAAATTGATCACCCCAATTGATCAATAAACTAGTTAATCAATGATTAACAACCCAAGAACCTCAAAAACCAAGAACCCCCAAAAATTAGGGTTTCAAGAAAAAACCCTAACTAAACCAATCTTCAATTAAAACTAAGACCCACCAAGAGAGTTTAACCTGATACCATGTTAAAATGGTATACAAACATTCAGAAATATTGAATCACCCAACCAACCTCCCCTTGGTGATCTTTTCGTTTATTAATATCAAGAATACAATAAGACAAGTCCCTAACACGAGTTCTAGCCAATACAAGTTACAAAGAAACACACGATCAGAAGGATCCTATCACTCTATACAAAACTCACACTTGTAAACTATAACCTAAACCAAACTATACTGATCAAGATGATCATGTTAAACCAAACCCAGAAAAACTATAAAAAACTTTAGAGAAGAGAACTTTGTTGTAGGTGAGATCTATCTGAATCAATGAATACTCTAAAACCTAGATCCAGCTATAAATAGGCTAGCACTTCAATATTCTTCATATAGCCCCTGAAATATTTGAAACACTCCAAAACAAGCTAAAATATAAACTCAGATATAAAGAATTTACATAATAACCCTTGAATCTTCATAAAATTGCTAAATAATAAATGATACTTTTTAACAAAACCCTTCACTTGCATCATGTGCGACCCCAAATCTACCCCTTTACCTCATCACTCTTTAAGAGCTTCATCTGTCATGTGCCAGTCACGTGCATGTTCTTCTGTCCATAGCAAAATACCTTATTCTCATCTCTGCGCGATATCCTGATGTCCTTTGGACTCCATTGAGATGTCTGAGTGTCAAAACTACACGAGTCCTTCTTTCTACTACGCTTACGGTGATGGTAGCTTTGTTGAAAGGCTATACGAAGATGTTTTAGAACTACCCATGTCGGCGCCTCCTTCTTTGACTGTTGAAAACTTCGCTTTTGGCTGCGCTCACGAAGCTCTTGCTGAGCCGATTGGTGTAGCCGGCTTTGGACGTGGAGCTTTGTCATTACCGGCTGAGCTCGGTTCTCATCTCGGCTCTCAGTTTTCTTACTATTTGGAATCTCACTCTTTTGACTCTGTCTGAGTCAGTCCGAGTCCACTCATCTTGGTCCGACGCGTTGACCCACCACTAATGTCAACAAAGTCAAAGAGATGAGTCAACCTCAACCCTTTGCGTACACTACTATGCTCGAAAACACAAAGCATCTTTACTATTACTACGTGGGGTTAGAAGGTGTTACCGCTAGTAAAAAAAGAATTACGGCGCCGTTAAATATGACGACCATTGAAGGAAAAGGTAATGGTGGGATGGTAGTTGACTCGGGTACGACTTACTCTATGTTACCCGAAGACGGTACTGATATTAAAAAGTTAAAAAAGTATCCGTGCCGCAACTAGTGTTGCATTTTGGGGGGAATTCGAGTGTGTTGATGCCTAAAAAGAATTATTTTTATGAGTTTACGGATGGTAAAAAGGAAAGTGGGTTGTATGACGTTGATGAATGCGGGTTATTTTCTGGATTCGGGTGGGCAGCCGGGTTATTGGGTAACTATCAGCAACAAGGGTTGGAAGTGATTTATGATTTGTTGAATAAACGGGTCGGGTTTGCTAGAAGGAAATGCTCATCTTTATGGGATACATTAGGTTGACTTTTCAAGTTGACCGCACGTGAATTATATTTATTTGTGGAAAGTTGTAAATATTAAGGGAAGAAACAAACAAGGGTTGTACTTGTACAATATGAGTTGACTTCTTATCACTTTGTGTTACTAGTATATATTTGCACTTGATAAATGTAACTTACTTTTGAACCATGAATATATGAGGCTGGTTGCTATAGAAAGGTCGACCGACTCGGTCGACCACGGTCCCAGGCGGTCGCCTCTATATCACATTAGTTGGTTGACCTTAAATCTTGGTCCTTGTCGATCGTTTATACGACCAGTGGTCATGTGGTGTTTGTGTATAATAATTAATTAAAAATGAATTTTTGTGGGGTATGTTTTTTGTAGTGTAGGTCATCTTATAGTGGTAAAAATCGTCTGTAGGTCGCCGGAGAGAGAAAACTGACGTGTTAAGGTAAAATGAAAGTTGCTGGTGGTCACTATATTGGGTAGCCTAATGTATTTATAATGCAACCATTTATTACTCAAATCATAGTATATTAGTATGGTATTCACGTAAAGCGACGGTTTCGGGGGCACTAAAAATGAAAAAAATACTAAAAATTAATAAAAATATATCAAAATGGATGTTGAATTAAAAAAACATAAATTTAGAAAATATGATAAAATTATATTATAAAAAAAAGATGTTTCAATTTAAAAATAAAAGTATTTTTTAATTAAGAAGTGACACGTGTCACTTTAAGATGTGTTTCCCTAAAACGAGATAGATGGTAAAGATTGATATAGATTAAAAGATAATATTTTCATAATATGAAAGTTTAAAAGTCTGAATTTTTAAGCATTTTTAAAAATTTATGTCCTAAATGCATTATAATGTAGTATAGATTAGTTTTTTTTAACAAAAGGGAGAGACTAGTGCAAGCATGGGTTTTTTACACTCAACCCGTTTTTTCTCTGATTGTGGTTGAATCTGATTTTCTTTGGTTATTCGGATTTAACTAGACGAGCCAGCGGGTGCTGCTTCTAGTTGAACACACAATCAAAGTGTTTGTGTCTCAATGGTACCCTCTGTTATGTGAGAAACTCCCTAACTAAATGGTTATGGGTTCGAATCTTGCTTAAGATATGTGAAATAGATTTGTTGTATATTTATTGTGAGATAGTTATTTGCCGTTTTAAAAAAAAGTTGGACACACGAGTTTGCATGCAAGTGAAAGAGAAAAATAATTGAATCACATTCATGTGCTACCAAATCTTATAGCAATTTTCTTAATGAGAATTGTTCCAATTTAACCATATATTCAAAGTCTGGATAATTTGGTTAAATAAAACTAGATATCCAAAACAATAAAACAATACTTGAATTGTTAAATTGCATTTTTGAAATGACTTGATAAAAGAAGAAAAAATGGGCGATGTAAGTGATTTATTGGGATGAATGGGTTAGGTTGAAAAGCCCAAAAAATAGGGATGGGACGAGAAAAGAAACCCAAAATCTAAGGGTGTGTTTAATTGGGAAAAATATCTCATTTTTTCAGATAATTTTTCATTTAAGAATGAAAAAACTGAAAACTTGTTTAGTCGCATTTTTTTTAAATATTTTTCAGAAAAAACAAATTCTCATTTTTCTAATAAATAGAAAAACAGAAAATCACATTTAGTTACTATTCTTCATTTCTAAAAAGAAAAATACAACTCTCGGTTTTAAAAATTCTCAACTCTTCTCTAGAGAAGAAAATCCATTCCTTTCTCAAGAAATTTAGAAACAAAATACATAAAAAAATTTCTTTAACTAAACACCACCTAAGTCTTGTTTTATTACTTCACTAAATTACTGTTATGAAGTTACGGTAATTTTCGATTTAGTATACATATTTCTCAAATGTGTACTACTATTTAACAAATAGTAGACATCCATCAAGAATGAAGTGTGAACGTGTAATAATATATGTTCCGAAATAAAGTATGAACCAACGTCATGTTTAATGTGTGATGAGTATCTTAGGAGAACATATTTTTTGAAACATGTTTCATCCTAGTTACTCTCATAATTTTTTTTTAGTTTAAAAATCATCAAAGTATTAACAGCGTTTCAATCTTATGTAATTTTTATGTCATAGTACTTTTGAAACTTGATTATTATTTTGTGGTTATTTTTAAAATATTTAGTCGTGCATTAATTGATTTTTCATAAACTTGGTTGAAAGTAATTATTGAAAAGTGATTGTTTAAAATTAAAGTAATATGTTAATGCATATTTGAATACTTTAAGCACATCAATTTTTTTAAAGTACACAAGAATGAAATAGCTTTGAAACTTTGATGATTTTTATGATTGATAAAAAGTTTGAGTGACCAAATTAGAATACTCATAAAACTTGATTGCTATCAGGTGTAACTCCAATTCTGCAAGTGTGTGGAAAATAATATATATTCACACCAAATTTGGTGTAACTCCAATTCTGCAAGTGTGTGGAAAATATTGTATACATTTACATTTTAATGCTACTACATTATATTGCAAGCTTGTTTATGAGATTTGTTCTGGTTTAGCCATATTACAATATGTTCAAGTCCAAACGATCATCTGGTTAAAAGGTTTTTGTAATCCTACTAGTGACCAAAGCGTGAAATCCATGCCTTCAAATAATAATACTCAACCGGCAAAAAAAGATGGCAAATGGCATTGGATTTCGAACAAGGTTGTTGTATATGATTTATATGGGCCAAGTATAAAAGCCCATAGAGCAAGAAAAAGAAACGAAACAGCTGTTAGTAGTGGTCACAGCCCAAAAAATACTTATACACGTAAAGCTTAAAAGATTAGGTCACTAAAAGTTGCCATCATCATTTTTTTCTTCACAATGTACTGTAACGAGGTGGTAGGCTCATGCTTCGCCATGGGATGATTAGTGAGCGTCGTTTTGGGTTTGCTGAAGTAGGTCCGGTGATGATTGCCGTTGTCGTTGCGATATTTCAGTGTTATTATGGCGAACGAGCCGATAACCCCAAGGGCTATTTTGTAATTGCAAAAAAAAATTAAGTTAACGGTCGTTAAGTAACAACCGATCTCAAAGACTATTTTCATAAATTCTAAAAAAAAATAAACTAACAATCGTTACTTAACGGTCGTTAGTGGAGGAGGGGGTATTTTAAAAATGAGGGTTGTTTACGTGTGTTGTAAAATAAGTCCTTCAATTTTCAAAAAACTTATTTCTTGTTACATGCATTCATGAAAGCAATATAATGTAAAAATATACAGATTTTTTTATATAGTGAAGACTTGCGATTACAGACACAATCCATAGGTAAAACTTGGAGATTATTTTTGTAACAAAAAAAAAATCCATAAATAGCTATATAATTACCTACCTATTTCATAATTGATCCCTGAATTAAATCTAAAGAATGTTTTGGAGGTAACGAAAAAAGTTAACGTTAGACCATGCAGTGAAGCGCGTGTAAAAAATCCTTATTTTTTTCAACAAAAGTGAAAGATGCGTTGGGTCCAAAGTGGGGGGGGAAGGGGCAGCAAACACCTATACTGCGTGTCGATATATTTATCAATGACGGGGTGTCAGTTTAAGTGGTAAGCGGGTTATATCAAATGTATAAAATAACCCATCCTGATAATACATAATCGTCTGAAGCATAACTGCCGAGTGCGCGATGAGAAATGGAACAGCATTACGTGGGGGGAGTTTGCGATTGGGTTGTAGTGTCAAGAGTCCATAACCTTTGAAATATTAGGATCTCCAAGTAAAATTCATGACAAACACGAGGACCATAAAGTAATTAATTTTTCTTAATTATGATGTAAAAGATTTGTATTTTTGGTGTGGAAAAACGCATACAAAGTCAGTGGGTGGCAGGAGGCCAAGGGCGTGAGCGAGGTGTCCGGTTCTTGATCAGTGAGGATGGTACCCAAGCAACATTAATTTAGCATTAATAGCGCGTGGATTACGGGGCTGGGAGGCGGGTGCTGCGGGCGACGGTTGTGAAAACACGAATCAGCAAATAAGACCGGATCGTACCGAACCGACCTTGGCCAAAACAAGCCGGACTTTGGTGTTGAAGACCGAGACCGAAAGTGGTCGGTCCCAGTCCGGGTCGTCAGTATCGGGTCCGTCCTAACGAATGCGTAATTGTCGGGTTTTTTGTAAGACTGAACCGTTTCGAATATCGAAAATAAAGAAAAGGATGGACCAAGGACTACACAAAAATAGGTTCGGGCCGGTCTCTCAGTCCTGTCCGGTCCGCGGTCCGTTTTGCTCACACCTAATTACGCCTAGCTTGTCTCAGCCATTTAGGTATGAGGACCAGACCAAGTCTGTCAAAATCGAGAGTAAACTCGTAGGATCGTACGATCCTACGTGTTTACAGCTAAAATCATGTAGTATCGTAGTAGGATCGCATATGGGGTGGGATCGTCAAATTGAACATAAACTCGTAAGATCGAGTGTCGATACGAGTTTACTAAGCTCAAAATAAAAATACTAACTGAACATTGACGGTTCATTATATATACACTATAGAGGGTTAAAATGACGACGTTTTACCTCTATTGAGTATATATATCAACATTTGGCCCATCATATATAAAACAAAAGCCCATCAATGAAAACGATTTTAGCCCAGGCCCAAAATTACTAAATACAGAAAAAGGATAATTACATCTATATCCTTCTCAAAAGTTGATATTACATAAATATACTTTTTTGTTTTGTAATTATATCAACGTCTTCTCAAAATTTTATAATTACATCAATATCTTTCTCATACTTTTAAGAAGGATATATATATTCAAAAATCAATTAAATCATACTTTTTGTCCTCGAACAACAAAAGAATGTGTTGATGTAATTACAAAAGTTTGAATATAAATATGAAAGAAATATTTCTCATATACATTTATTTGTTCATATGCATTTTTGGCCTCGATTGATGAGAGAACATGTTGATTTTTTTGATGTATACGAGAATTTAAACTTTTAGAAGGATATTGATGTAATTTCAAAAGTGTGGGAAGGATATTGATGTAATTAAAAAAGTTTGAGATCGATATTGATGTAATTATAAAAGTTTATGAAGGATAATGACGTAACTACAAAACAAGGAAGGATATTGATGTAATATTGAACTTTCGTAGGGACATAGATGTAAATGCCCCCAAAAAAAATATTTACAAAGCGTACCCTCAAACTATGCGACGTGTTACGAAAAAAACTTTATATTTTTTCTATTTGCAAGTTTTTTATATAGCAAACTTTATTTATCAGATATGTAACGTATATCTACCTATTCAATTAGAAAAATATGTCGGTGAAAATATCTTTGAATTGCGAATAAAACGAGTCTAATATTGCAATGCTTCAGACATACGTACGATTTGATTAAAAATGTTGAAGTTTAATATATATTTTTGCAATTTATGAATTTTTATATAATACACTTTATTTTTTTAAAATAAGTAATACATATCTACCGATTCATTTAGAAAAAAATATACCGGTCAAAAGCTCTTCGCATTGCGAAAAAAACGAGTCCAATATTACAATGCTTTTGACATACGTACGATTTTATAAAAAAATGTTGAAGTTTAATATATATGTATAATTTTAAAAAACTTTTAGAACACACCTCTAAACTACCTAATAACTTTAAAATAAATCACATGATTCAAATACGTATAAATCTACGAAAGTTTGAATTTCATAAATAACCCTATACTTTTTGTTATTACGACACTCGGTTCAACCGATTTAACCGAACATGTTAAAAAAATCTAAAAAAACGTAGACTAAATAATAAAAAAATACGTCTGACGCAATGTGCGAGCCTTAATTACAGTTGTTTTCTAATCATACTAAACCTAAGTATATACTTTCCTAAATCACAATTTCAAGATGAAAACTAGTGGTCTTCTTCTGATCTTCTCATGTTCTAATTAATCATGTTTTCTCATCATACTAATACTATCGTATCTACTTTCCCTAACTCCTACAATTTCACAGATGAAAATCTGTGGTCTTTTCTTGATGTTCTCATGTTCTATTTATTAACTGCATATATTCTCTTAAAGGTAATTCTTGTTTTATCTTGATATTTTAGATGTAAACCTTATCAAGTTTTCATAGTTTTGACTTGAACCTTTAAATTAGTAGAAATAGTGTCATTTTTATTTTGTCACAAACTTTCAATCACAAGTGCCATGATAGTCGATAGTTTGATATAGTACTCCCTTCGTTTCAAAATTATTGTCCCCTATTAACTTGTTAAGTCTTTTTCTTCGAACTTTGACCATAGATATTTTTGTTTATGTTATATAATACTTAATGAAATATATATGAATTGGTTGGCTTTTAAATGTATTTTCATTGTTATAATTTTTAACAAGTATTATATAACACAAACAAAAATATTTACGGTCAAAGTTGAAAGAAAAATACTTAAAAAATCAATAGGAGAATATAATTTTGGGACAGAGGGAGTATAACAAAGTGTTCAACAATTTAATAGTTCAATAACTTCAATTGGCACCTTATCCAACTATGTGGATAAAAACTCATGGGCCCACTAAAGAGATTTTGTGGATAAAAAGGTCAAGAGTTTGAGTCTCGTCTCCTGGCTACTTCTTCAGTTGTGCCTCGCACGTCAGGAGAGTTGTCGGAGCTATTCCTTGTGAGATGAACAATGATTGATGCCAAAAAACAACTGAGGTTAATTAAAATGTTCTCGCCAATTTATTTATACCTTTTGTGAAAGCCATAACACTTACCTATTTTGAAAGAAAAAAAGTATCACTTTTTATTTGGCTACTCACTTTACTTTGTGACAGTACCAACCCATCCTCTCAAGTCTCAACCCCATTCCCAGAAATTCTTCTCCATCACATTTGCACATAATACACAGTACCAACCCTAGTGTTTTTGTTTGTCTTTTACTCTTTTTACTTGTCAGTATCATAAGAAATACTTTGTGTAAAAACCATTAATGTATATTTGATACTTTATATTTTCTATCACTGATATATCATAACCAAAATATAGTTTCAAGAATTTAAGTAGATTTATTACTAATGTTTGTGATATGATTAGAATCGCCAACAGCGAATTTTCTGTCACTGATATAGCTCATACTCTGTAACTCATAAGGTGTTATGTTTTACAAAGACAATTTTTTTAATGCATAAATTTTGATACCATAAACAATTTTATGTATCTTCTTTACACAAAAGTAGCATTTACCTTGCATGGCATTCACTAAACTTGTGTCATAAATTTCGGTGAGTAAATTGCAAACATATGGTTTTTATATCAAGCTAATCTCAACTTAATTGCATACAAATCATAATGAAATAAATAAAAATGGCTATGTCGTTTCATGTCTACAAGTGCTCTCACCATTTTCATCCGACTTTTGATCCACCAGTCCACCACAATATTGGGGTGATGAATATGTGGGATTAAGCTCAGAAGTTGCAAGCTAGAAAGAAGAAATGAAGAAGAAAAAGAAGAAGAAGTTGCTTTAAGAGCATAAGGCATGGTGAAGAGATATCACTACAACATTTACCACTATCCCCGCGACATTTCCACGCCTTCCCGGGCTACATGTCGCTGGGGATACTCATCCCGGGCGACATGTCGCCCAAGATACTTTGAAGGGGAAAGCTCGCCAGGGATTCTTTCCCGGGCGACTTTCCCGAGCGACTTGGTGGGACCCACACGTTTTCAGCCAAACTAATATGTG
>BQNB010072081.1:0-14686 GCA_026074375.1 Tanacetum coccineum
AAAACAACATATCAAACCCGACACTATTTGAATTAGGGTTAGTAGGGGTTCATGTTAATTCGGTTCAAAACTACTTGGGTCAGGTCCATTCGGATTCAGGTCAACCTAAGGAAGAGTAAAATGGTACTCGGTCCGTCCCAAAATAAGTGTTCAGTTTGACTTTTCTGGTTCAACTTTAACCTTAACTACTTTTGTGTGTGTTATATAATATTTGATGCAATATATATGAATAGATTAAGGTTTAAGTGTATTTTTCATTAGTATAATTTTTATCAAGTATTATATAATAAGAAAATAAATATTTAAGGTCAAAGTTAAACCAGTTTGACTCTGAAAAGTCAAATTGAACATTTATTTTGAGACGGATGGAGTAATAAAATGGGCAATGCTATGTCCACACCATATTTACAAAAAAGTTTTCACACCATGATGTGTCAGCATCATTTGTACAATCAAAGAAGGTCCTTGCTTTTTCACAATTGTTTTGATTGGACAAAAAATGTTGTCACATCATGGTGTGAATTTTTTTTTGTAAATATGGTCTGGACATAGCATTGCTCTAATAAAATTGCGCATTTATGCTACTCTGTAGTTTAATAGAAAAGTTATAAAAATTATATTAATTTTTTTTAACCCTTATTCGGGTCAATTGGGTCTACCGAACCTGAGTTAGCTAAACGTTTTTAACCCGATAAACGACCCTATTTAATATTTGGGAGTAAAAATTATGGGCGAGGATCCTCTCAAGTTGGTCACAACTTGATCGGTCATGTTAGCTTTAATACGAAACTAAATAAATAAGTGGGCCCCCCTGAATTTCATTAAAGAAAAACTTTTATACATTTATCTTAATTCTGATTGGTCAACTTGATCTATCAAGTTAACTTCAACTTGAGAGGATTTTGATCCATCCAATATAACTTTCTCATAATAATTTATTTGTTTTTTATATAGTAAAATTCGGGTTATTTCGGGTCAACCCGAGAACTGAACCGAATTCGGTTTTCGGTTCGGTTGAATTCTAGTTCGGTTCGATTCTGTTTTCGGGTTGAAATTTTTTTTTTAACCGAACTAACCGAACCGAATTAACCGAACAACCCAATAACCGAACCGATCAACACCCTGGATATATCTAATCAAGTTAATAGCATATCAACGAGTACAAAGTAGGGGTGAGCAACGGTCCAAAACCGGACCGGACCGGACCGGACCGGCTAGGACCGGACCGGACCGAGACCGAAATGGTCTAAAAAGCCGGACCGTGGACCGGACCGAAATGGTACGGTCCGGTCCGGGTCGGTCCGGTTCGGTCCTCGGTCCGGTCCGGTCCTATAAGGCTTAATCTCGGGTTTTTGGTCGGACCAGACCGGACCGACCGGACCGAAGACCGAATTGGTCCAAAACCTCGGACCGTGGACCGGACCGCGGTCCGGTCGGTCCGGTTCAGTCATGTTTTCCGGTCCACCGGTCTATTTGCTCAGCCCTAGATCTATCCATAATATTCGCGTTCACTCACAAGTGATTAATGGTCCATGATAGTAGGGTCTTTTGGTATAAAGGGACTTAGATTACAAGCAATAATATATCAAGATAACATACATTTGGAAAACACTTGTATTCATAGTTTATAGCATGTATCCCCCTCACGGGTTTATGAAAACATTTAAGAGATTTAAAACTGAGGCTATGAACTCACCTTAGCAGGGGAAATCTGATTGATGGCAAAAGTATATCAAGAGAAATGCGTCTGTATGGTAGTACGATGTTATCTACCCGGGCGGGTGGAGAAGTAAAAATTTAAATAAGAAGTGGGTTGAGAAGTGACCCAAAAAACTACACATTTGAGATGCAACGACTACCTTTTTATTAGATGCATTTCTATTCATCCTAGATGCACCTATTTTGAGTTTTGGAAAATTAATTTGATGTCGTAAGATAGTGCAAATTGATTTTCATGATTTTGGCACAAATGTAGAGGACAAAAAACAAGAGGACATCAGTGGAAATTGATCTAATATTATGTATATGCATCTAATTAAAAAGCCTAGAGGAATAAGAAGGGGGAGGGGGAGGGAAGACGAGGGGGAGGGAAGAAGGAAAAAACATTTAATGGATGCATTATAATGACATCTAAAATTATAGAGAAGGAGATGCATTAATTTAAGTTGGTTTGCATCTCGGGTTATGCGATTTATAGTTACTTCTTTATCCTTCTTATTTTAGAAAAACTTCTCATTTGTTCATTTCTCTGAACATAAATATAGAAAAACTTTTCCTTAACAAATTATTCACGACATTTCACGATCATATCATTAACCAAAATAATTCTTTTCTTATCCTATAAAACCCAAAACCCAACCAATAAACACAATCACTATATTCCACAAAAATCATAATACAACTCTAACATAGTCTCCGTCATAATCCAAACGAAACATACCAAACGGTGCATTCATATCATAAGGTTTATTCAACACCCAATAAAAACAACTTTATTATATTATATAAAACACAACATTTTTTTATAAATTTTTTTATTCAATTATAAGTCATTGATTGTCTATCTATACATTTTGGGCTTTCCTCCAGCAGCCGCTACATACAATCTTTAGCAAGTGAACACCTTCTTTTAGTATTATCGAGGGTGGAAAAAAAGAAAAAAAAAAAAAAAAAGGAAAAAAAGAAAAAAGGGAGCAAAAAAAGAAAAAATAAAAAAAAAAAAAAACCATTAGAAACCGAAAAAACTAACGGGAACTATTTGTTTTTTATCGCTAGAGATGGAAAATTCACTCCCATCTCAAAAAACCGGTTTTTTTTATAAAAACCGGTCGAAAGAAAAAACCGAAACCGGGTTTTTTTTTTTATTAAAAAAAAAAATACCGGGTTTTTTTTTTTTTTAACCGGTTCGGTTTTAAATAATAACCGAAAACCGGTTATAGTAACCGGTTATCGGGGTTTTTACCCCATAACCGGTTTTTTACCGGTTTTATAACACGGTTTTAACCAGGTTTTATATATTTAAAAACCGGTTTAACCGGTTTTTTTTTATTTTTCTTTTTTTTTTTTTAATTTTTTTATTTTTATACCGTCAATTAGTTTTTATAATAAAAAAATAAAAAAAAAACGGTTTTTTAAACGGTTTTTTTTTTTTTTTTTTGTTTTTTTTCCGGTTAAAAAAAAACCGTGTGGTCAATATATATAATGTCAAACTAGCCGGTTTATAAATTTTTAATAAACAAAAAAAAACCGGTTTGTTTTTAACCTGTTTTTTAAACCGGTTATTAAAAAAAAACCGGTCAAAATATAAGGTCAAAATAGCCGTTTTTTTAAAAAATTAAAAAAAAAAAACGATTTTTTTTTTTATGATTTTTTTTTTTTTTTTTTTTTTTTTATTTTTTTTCTTTTTTTTTTTTTATTTATTTTTTTATTTATTTTTTTTTAAACGGTTTTTTTTTAACCGGTTTTTAAAAAAAAAAAAATAATATAATAAACGGTACTAGCGTTTTATTTATGTTTTTTGTGTTTTTTTTTTTTTGTTTTTTTTTGATGATTTTAGGGCGATGGTTTCAATGGTTTAAGTCACTATAAATACATGTAATGGGTGGTTTGGGGTTGAAAAACACATCAAAAACACTCAACTAATACTCTTTTTTTTCTCTATATCGTGATATATATACTCAATTTTCATAATTCCCGTAATATGGAAAACTCACAATCAAAAAGCTTCCACTATGCCTCCGTTTCTATCAGTTCATGCTCCGAAAAAAAATTTTACACAAATTTGAAGATGGTGGTGGCGAAAATTAGTCCAAACTACGAGAGAAAAAGGCGATGTTTGGTTCTAATTACGATATGTTGTATTATGATCTGGATGGGGTGGGGAAAAGCAGCGTTGTGAAGGAAATGTATGAAATTTATAAAACCCCGGGGGTCCAACTCTAACTGGATCATAAGCGCCGGTTGTCTTTGTTAATTGCGGGTTAGCGAAAAATGGATCGATACAAGGTAATATTGGTGCGGGATGGTTCAAGTTTTTATATATGGATTAATGATGCGAGTTCGACTTGATTTTACGAAGTTTTTTTGTCATTATACAAGCGCTTCCAATTCAACCACCTTACGTCAACGTCAAGCTTACGGAGATCATCATAAGGAGACTACAACCGCGCGGGTTTAGTCGAGCCTTTACGGTGGTAATCACATGTAAGTCGTACTACTCTTGAAAGGTGATGCTTTTTTAAATTATGGGGGAAACAGGCTAAAAAAAAAAAAAACTAAAAAATAAAAAAGATATTATTGATGTTTTCGTGATTATAAATATGGTGTTCTATAACTAGGATACTTGGACCGCTCACGATGGTACTTGGCAAAATTTCTTTATTTAGCCGTTACGGACCTCATTGGTTTAAATCCCGAACTCTTGGTTATTATGAAACGGCAATTGCTTTTTTAAACTCTATTGGGTTTATCCTCATACGGGATTCTAATATTTAAGAAAAATTTTTACAAGACACTTTAATTGAATATAATTTAGATGATAAAGTTTTTACGATTTCACTAGATAATGGCAATCCAATTAATACTTACGTAGAGCTATGGATTTGTTAAAATTACGTAATATTAATAATATTTAAAAACCCCGTTTAGATGGTTCTTTTTTTTTTAATTTCCGTTTGTGTCTGCTCATGTTATTATAATAAATTTATCCGTTGCAAGCGCGGCGACTATTATAAACATATGTCGATAGTTTAAGATGAAATTTAGGGGTTTATTTTTAGTAAACTATATATGTTCGAGGGTAAACGAAGACAAATGACTATAGACGTTTTTCGTAAACAATGTGGTGAAGAACCTCTAGGACCTTGCTAATGTAAATAATACTAGGTTGGTAATTCTACTTGCATGATGGTTTGAAAAAATATATTACGACAACAGTGAGACTTTTAAACGCTTTTAATGAAACACTCTTGTTAATAGAATAAGTCCGTTTCGAATAATTAAGCGACCAAGATTGGGAATTTACAAATATGATTTACTATTTTTTTACAAGTTTTTAAAGTGGCAACAACTATATTATCGGGTGTTTATTAACCCAAACTAGCTCATTAGGTTTTTAAATCAAAATTTTTGCTTTTGAGGATAAAAAAAAAAAATTTAAGACGAAATTCTAAAAACCTCACATATTCAAATGTTTAGAAAAATGGTTTTTTTTTTATTTTAAAGTTATAAAAAAAAAAGAATTTTGTAAAATAGTTTGCCCTAATTTACTTTGGTTTTTTACTTTTCCGCCGCACTTTATCCATGTTTAAAATGTTTGGAGGCGTTAGAACTTTTAATAACAAGAATATAATGAACAATTTAGACTTATCCTTTGGGTTAGACGCTAACAACCCCGACCCCAACTATATAAACTCCCAAATTTTTATATTTAACGATAACTTTAAAAAATTATTTGGAATTTATGCAACAAAATATGGTCGAATACAAAACCCAATTGTTGATCAAATGCGGGCCGGATCGTCCCGAATGGCAAGTGACATTAATATAAACCTTTATAATAGTTTATTTGAAGACGCTACAAAGCGTCAACGAACATCGGCCCCAACAAGCGAGTTGGGACAATATATGGCTACAAACTTTTTAATAACTTTAAGGCCCGAAGAGTTTACAAACTTTGACATTTTGGCTTGGTGGAAAGAAAGGGAAATCCAATTTCCAATTTTATCCGCTATGGCTCGTGACTTATTAACGGTCCAAGCTTCGACGGTAGCTTCCGAATCGGCCTTTTCTATTAGCGGTAGAATTATATCGGAAAGAAGGTCAAGACTAACCCCCGAATCCGTGGAAGTATGTGTATGTTTGAAAGATTATTTGGACGGAGTAGATAGGGTACAACATGAAACATCGTTGGAAGGTCCGATATTAGAAGACGTTGAAGAAACTATAGCAAGAGAAGAAGTTGATTTAGGGATATCACCTCCGAATACCGAATTAGATGAAGGTGAGTTTGAAGACTTAGATATTGAACACGTAGATGTAGAAGATTTTTTGGAAGATTTAATGGATTGAGTATAACGGGTGATGGCAATGCCGAAGCTCGACATACTTGAGTACACTAATATGTTTTCGGGTGATGGCCATGCCGAAGCTCGAAATGTATTAGTATTTATATATTTTTAGTTGTATAATTGTATTGTTTAAATAAAAGTTATGGTTGTATTTTTTTAGTATGTTTCCGGTGCAAATAAAAAGTTATGATTGTATTTGTTTAGTATGTTTCCGGTGTATTGTTTAATTAAATGTTTGATAATTAACAAGTTTATTAAATAAATGTTCGAAGTTTTAAATTCTGAAAAAAACCGAACCGGTATAAAAACCGATTCCGAACATTTATAACCGAAAAAAACCGAACCAGTAAAAAACCGATAACAAAAATTTATAACCGAAAAAAACCGATTTCGGAAAAACCGAAAAAACCGAAACCGGTTATTAGAAAAACCGGTTATTTTAAAACCGGTTTTCTAAAAACCGGAAACTGGTTTTCTAAAAACCGAAAACCGGTTTTAACCGTTTTTTTAGTGCATATATGCGCATGTTTGACACAAGTAATTATGTCAATAATTGCACTCAGTCTTAATCACTTAATTGAGCTTGACATGTATCATGCAAACATTCGGTTTGGGTCATACGGGAATGGGTCAGGTTAAAACCTTAGAAAATCCTAAGAATCACTATTTTAGTTCCTAAAAACCTTAGTAACCCCATATCAACCAGTAAAGGCGCGATTTATTGGACCGGTAGCAATGGTGACCTCAGAAGACCTGAGTCACTCTTGTCATCTAGCGTCAACTCGATATTTTTTCTTTAAGACCAAACGCATGATCAAATGTCCGTATCGGTGACTACATGCATGACTAAATCCTTTTTTTAATTAAAATTTTATATATTTCTCTAATAAGAATCTTTTAACACTTAATAATTGCATACATATTTCTCACAAGATGAATAATTGCATTTTTTTAACAAATTTTTTTTAACAATTCTCTCTCAATGGTGTATATATCCTCAAAAGGTATCCTTTATAAAAGTTTATGACGCAAATGGTAGATGGGTTTTATACATATTTGAATATATGCAATTTTAAATCTTCACAAAATTATATCCAAATGAGAAAAAGATAGTCTTAATTAATTAATTAACGACTAAACTTTTTCATAGCCTAGGCTTTCCTTAACGAGTTGAAGTACACATGATATGCATGTTATAGCTACATTAACGAGAATAAATGGGCCAACATGGTCTGTTGTGCAAATAAATGGGTCAAGCAAGGTATATTAGGGCTAGTCTTTAAACTAATTAATACAAGTTAAAATACATTACTGCTTCATAACTTTTTTTTGTCTTTTTCAATAAATGATTAAAGTACCAATGAAATTTCATGCTAAGGCTGGAATGCAGAGATGACAAAAGCACCCGAAACCGACGGAGAAAATCAAATCGGGTTCGGACGCGGGTTGGTGGGTTCGGATGCGGGTTCAGGTATTGATAAAAAAATTTAGTCGGGTACGGGTTCGGTGATGTGTTTTGGTAATACCCGCCCCGATTACCCATACCCATATCCGTTTACCCGAATTCGTACCTCTTTTATTATTATTATTATAATTAATTAAAGTATATATATTATTACATATAATTTCTTCCATTGTATTTTTTATATAACTATTTCTATTATTTAATACATTTTAACGTTATACATGAATTATTCAAAAACACTAAATTGATACGGTATTTGTTTTCTTTAACTTTTAAAAAATTTGAATATATGAGGGTGTTTTGCTTTATTTATTCGATGGTTTTTGGTGTGACTTAATCTTGATACCCGTCATGTTACTATAAAATATTCAATTGGAAATACCCGATACCCACGAGAAACCCGAAAAACCAATGTATAATATTAACCGGGTACCCAACGGGTAATGAGGCGGGTACGGATGTGGATATTATAAACGGGTGCGGGTGCGGGTACGGGTACACTTAATCTTGATACCCGTCATGTTTCTATAAAATATTCAATTTGGTTTACAAGCATTATACTTCTGTTTTTATAATTAACAAGTTTTTCATACCCGTGCTTCGCTACGGTGCATTTTGTGTACTATCGATTTAAAAAATATATATATATATACCATAAAAGGGTATGCTAAAGATAAGTTTTGACTCGACATTAAATTGCCCCTTTTATCTATTATCTATAAATTTTTTTGTGATCTCCAATATTGCTTATTACACTAATAACTTGTAGACATGTAAACTATAAAGCTTTCCTTGTGACATTCCTGCTTATCACACTAATAACTTGTAGCCATAAAGCTTTCCTTTTGACATTCCTGCTTAATGCATCGTATAAGTGGGTGTGAAATGACCATGAATTGTGATGACTCTTTAATTACTTCTTTGTAACAAAAATATAAATGTAACAGATTGTTTGCCAATTTAAATAACTAAAGCTAAATAACAGTCATGGTGTGCTTATTCACAAATTATTAAACAACAAAGCCTTTACAACTTGCAACATGAATTATGCATAATTGTCCAAACTCCGCTTCAAGTGCCTTGTCAATAGCTTCGTTAACGAATGTTTCTTTGCTGTTATAAATTCAGCCAAAGATTTAACCGAGTCGCAAGTGATGTTGGTTTCCGCCATGTCAACTATCTGGATGGTAGAATTGGAATTTTTTAAAGCATTTTCTATGGCTATACCACTCCATTTTCTAAATGTTAGTAACAGAGGTAAAGATCAGTGAGATTGCCATGAAGGGATATACCTTGACTTAAAGCATCCCCTGATACTTTTCGGTCATTCTTCATCTAAAGTTTCAGTGGTTGTGACTTTCTTCTTGGTTGCATCACGGGATGATTCAGTGTTGTGCCGAGCTAAAAGCTTAGCAATTTCATTCTCATCCTGTGAAGATCGGAAGTTTCGTTCGATCATGCGCTCTGCTAAAGGAAGTTCATCCTCTCTGTCTATCAAAGCGACTTTTCCCTGCAAGCGATATTCAACCAAAAAAATAAATACGTTAGTACATAATCATAAAAAAAGAAGTTTCTCCCAAACACCCCTTTTTACAGTTACTTAAGCTAACAAAAAAAGGGTGTACTGATGATTTTGATTAGGAGCTTTTTATGCAATAATAATTTAAAATGCATTTGGGACCACTTTTGACCCATTTCCTTTGTAACTAATTTCTTTGATTTTACCTGTCTAAACCGTTTAGAGAAAACATTACTGCAACACAACACAGTCATAGCTAAATGGGTAGAAGTTGTCACATCCACTCACATCTGAGCCATTATTTACCCATAAAATCTTACTAAACTATGTAAAGGTAGTAATAGCCTACCTTTATTGTTCACAGTTGTAGAGCCCAAGACATGTAACTCGAGTGAAGTCACAAATCAAAATCTGGATTTCATTTACCCCTTTTCTAAGCTGTTAATTGACGTTGTTTTGCAGTAATTATTTTTTGAAATCATGCATTTACTCTAATTATTTATATGTAACTTACAACCCTGTTGATTCTTTTTATGTTTATGGTACTTTGAACGATTGTTGATTTCCTCACAAAGTAGTTGCACAACACAGTGAGCAGCAATCAGCATTATTAAAACAAATCCTTAAGTTTTATATAAGTATCGGTTCATGATCAAAGTCTAACTTTAGAATCACGTACCTTGATAATCCTTTGCCCGAATATGCGGCCCTTTGCCCTGAATATGCAGCGAAGCATGATCCGGCAGCGAAGCATATTAGAACCTGCCATTGTCACAACGACATTAGTAAAACAAATCCATATAACACGTAGTATTGTGGCAGCCGAAAATTTGAAGTTGGAAGCTTTAGTTTTACGCCAAGATAGTTTTAATATATCAGTATCAGTTCTTTGGTAAAACTGATACTTGAAGTGACCTATACTTTTAAAGTGGCCTATATCAGTATCAATTCTTTATATTAGCATCAGTTCTTTGGTAAAACTGATACTTGAAGTGACCCCTAACTCCGCCGCCTCTGCCTCCCATTCGATGTAAGAAACCCGACCTGCTATGAAAACAATAATGAAATCTAAACATCTATATATAAAAGCATCTCAGAGTTACTTTCCCCATATTTTTCTTCATTTTATAGAATCAAAGTGCAAGGATAACAAAGTTTGTTATATCTTCATTGATGCTTTTATAAAAAAACAAATATATAAAAAAAACCATATATGGATCTCAGGAAGAATATATTTTTTCATCAAAATCCTTTTTTTAAAAGGATTTAACAGATAGATAACACAGTTTCTTCATAATACATCATTGATCCAAGTGTTTTTTGATGTTATACAAAATACCACATACCTGCAATACATGTTGATGCTTCTATTAAACACAAATTTGTCACCAAAGACTACAATTTCAAAAACCCCCAAATATTTTTTCTATAAAAAGGTAAAAAAAAAAAAACTTACAATTTAAATTAAAGATCAACCTCATACGGCTTCTACTCTTTGTGTAACCTTGTTTATTTGAAACGACCCGAAATTTGCATAGACATTATCTTTAGTACATAGGTGGTTGACGCTTCTGGAATTCCTCTACGGACTCACAGTATAGCTATATCTATTGAGGCTGGTGACTCAATAAACAATCTGTTGGGCCAAACCAAACGGGCCAAAGTTAGCCCACGACCAAAACGGCAACACTGGTCGTTTTTGTAATGCCTTTTAGTATATATGTTAAGGATTGGGATCCTCTCATGTTCAAATTGAACATGAGAGGGTAATGTTGAAGTTATGTGAGTGAACAAAAATAATATTTTATGTATTGTGGGGCCTCATATTTATTAAATAATAAACATTACACTCACATAACATCAACATTACCCTCTCATGTTCAATTTGAACATGAGAGGATCTCAATTAGATGAAAGGAAATGGTTATTATATAGCGGCAGTATGATGATTATAAACCCTAATGTTTCATATTTGATGGGCCTTTTGGGCTGTTATTAATGGTCATGAGTTGAGTCACAAATTGTCAAATACTATCAAGCTTTGCTTTTGTCGGCTAGCGGTGGAAATAAAGCGAGTTGCTCGTGAAAAGATCACAATAAAAACGGTAAAAAGTTTGAACGAGTCGAGCCTAAATGACACCAAGATATTTTAAGTATTAATCATAAATAAAATGTAATGCATTTTATTGGCGAGCTAATTACAACCTTATTACGAGCCGAGCTCGAGCCAAGTTTTAATTTTCTATTGCCAAATCGTATAAACGAGCCGAGCCCGAGCTTTTATATCATACCACGAACCGAAATCGAGCTTAAAAAATAAGGCTTGAACCGAGCTAAACTCAGGCTCGAGCTTTATAAAACTTAAACGAGTCGAGCACAAGCTCTCGCAAGCTCGGCTCGGCTTGTTTTCACCCCTACTTGTAATCAAATCAAGTTGACTTAAGCATTGCCAAGTTCAAGTTTGATTTGACTATTAAAGGCCGGGGATCTATAAACAAGTATCATATAAGTTCAACTATATTAGCTTCATATACATATTACTAGCTTCATGCCCCGCCCGAATGAGCGAGATAGCTTTATAATATTACTTGCCTAGTTTTTTATGGATGTCAAGCAATCGTGAATAATGCAAATCAGTTTAATATCAAAAACTGAAAGTAACTATGTGAAAACTAACCTATCACTAATTAACCACTGGAATAGTTCTTCATGTTTCAATGATTGTGTTACCATGACTTCTAAGACAAATGACAGGAATAGTCGGGTCATACCTTATCGCCATTGTTCTCTATCTCGGTAATTGTAATAGGTAATAATACATATGGGTGTTTCGGAAATGCTAAATGCTTGACCAATTTTATGTAACATACATTGACACAAAAGTTGTAATTTTCACTTTCGCATCTGGAAGATCGTTTATTACCTTAATGAGGTATTTAAAACCTGGCATGAAGCTTGGCTATGTAACAGTTCGATAAATCAATATTTGGCTGGACAGTCGCAACTTCCTTATACCGCATCTTATTCAAAAAATAAGCGAGATCAAATAGTAAGAAAGAAAATGAAAGGTTTATTGTAGAAAAAAGGATTAAGTAGTGTTGCATAGAATCTACACGATATTACACGCCGATGTAACTGGAATGCAGACCATCTTAATGTCATAAGCATATTGTACACTGAATCATATTAAAGTTTCTAAAAAGAATAATAGATGTTGATGCACAATATTTTCTGTTCATAGGTGATCCAAGAGCATATGTAAACATCTAGTTGCAACCAGGTAGCTTGTGATGATGCAACTTATTTTAACAGCTTATTGGCGTTAACAGCATTTTGATAAATCTAATAAGCACTTTTAACTTAAGTGTTTACATGAGTAAACAGGTTATTGTTAGATCTATGTTCAGTAAGTTATCCCACTTACAACAATATTGACCTCTATATTCATAACTTGTCGAACACTCCCAACAGTTACACTTGTTACTTATTGGCGCAACATAAGCGAATTCATACACCAGCATGTTTAAAACAGGGCAAAACTGCAAATAAATGTCCATGTGGTTTCTCATTTTCGCACTCTCTGCCACTTCTTTTTTTCGGCAAAAAAAGTACACATAATACTATTTCCTTGCAATTTATTTCCCCGTCAGTAACGCTCGTTGGTTTTTGTATGTTAGTAAAAGTCAAAGGCATGCGAAATAAGTAATATACCCACATTGACAATCGTTAATTTTTCGTGTCCTTTTCACTAACGATTGTTAATTTATTTTTTTGCAAGTTTTACCACCACCCACGGCCCACCACATCCATCGCCACCACCAACCTCATCACCACCACCACTACCACCACCACCCCCACCACCACCAACCACCACCAAAAATAGTCCGCATCACAAGAACTCATTTTCCTAGTTATTTCATATGCGGCTTTCAAACGCAACACGTTCTTAAATCAACAACTCTAAAACTCACACAAGTTGAATCACCCTCTTATTAACTCATAACAATCCATTTTTTATGGTTTTAATTCCACCTATTTTGGATGACCGGTTATAATGACCCAAACAGGATACAATAATATCTTTTGGTGGCTTATAGCTATAAAACCAATATATCATAATTAAAACGGGATTGCATATGTAGTGCTTATTTACTGTTATATAAGCAAGTAACAGATTTAAGTGTTTGGTTAAAACTACTTAAGTATATAATTAATAAGCATTTTGGAATCATATTCTAAAATCCTCAACTGCTTATTTCCATCTTGCTTATTTTTAAGTGCGTGCCTAGTTGAATGAAAATAAGTGGGTAGTTTTCGTCAAACACTTAAAAAATGTTTATCAGCTTTATAAATTAGCAGATAAACACCTAAATAAGCAATCCTAAACACCCGCCTAGTCATAATCAGTATGTTTATAGTGTTAGGACTTTTGTCTAGTCATAATATCTTGTTTATTACTATAAAATATTATTTTATAAGGAAGTTATTTTAAGTTTCTTATTGGCTAAGATTCGTTCTTCAAAATTTCAAACCCAAGATCTAGGAAATATTTATAATAAATAATTATAAATATATCTCGATAGGTCAATTCGGTAACCTTAGTCACCATAAAAATAATCATAATAACGTTGAAAATGAAACGTTTACTCATAATAAATATATTTGAGAAGTTTCGGAAAAAAATATATTTATCTTCTTTTAGTGAATTTATTAAATAAATATAATAATATTTTATTATTTTAAAATTAAAATCATGTCTTTAGGTAAAAAAAATTTAAGTATAAACTTTTTACGAAATTTTGACATGACCCATACGTTTATACAACGTTTTTTAAGGTTTCAAAACACTTTTCACAATTTCGACACTTTTCTAACAAAATTCCAAAATCTCAATCTTTAACGTTTGCTAAAATGTTTTTCCCAAAATAATGTTCAATATCACTCTGTAAATACATTTTAGTTTTAAAAAGTTCGTCCAAACTCTTAAAACGACCAAATATCGCTTATTGGGCTTTAAGGCTCAATAAGGGTCCATTAAGGTATTTATACGTTCAAAATACGATCCAAGCCCAAAACCAAGGCCCTTTTATATACATAAGCTTATACCAATAAGTTCCGGACCACAATAAGCCTTCCCATTAAGCCACGGCTTAAATGGGCTTATTGGGCCGTGAGCCCATAAGCTCCAAAATACGTATATTAAGCTTGAAAATAAGCTAATAAGCTACGTATCGTATTTGATTACTACCATAAGCCTCAAAAATAGTCTACGAACATACGCCATACCACGGAAATAATCAAAATCACTTCCTTTGTGATTTCAATAGGTGGCGTGAGCATATAAGCTCCAATAAGCCATAAAAATATGCCCAAAATAAGCTATACAAACTATTATAAAAAAATAAGCTATCTAGCAACATATGTTATTCAACCTTCACGACCACAAGAATTCATACCTTTTGAAGCTTGAATTGCAAAAGCTCTTCTTGCATTGCTTCTACCCATGAGGAGTCACTTAGAGCTTTAGCAACTCTTTTGGGTTCTTCCTGAGAGAGGAAACAGAAGAACATACATTCATTAAAGTCTTTAGGAGGTTTCCTTTCATAAGCAGTACTGAGAAGTGCTTGTTCATCT
>BQNB010072082.1:0-32547 GCA_026074375.1 Tanacetum coccineum
TGGAAGGATGATTAATACGAGGTTATATTGAATGAAAAGGAGCGGGGAAGGGTTTTAAGCAAGATTGGGTTTGTGGGGATTTTGGCGGGAAAAGTCGTTGGAGAGGTGGTTGGGGCTTTAAACCGCGTGTGTTATGTTTGAAAGTTTGAAGAAATGACAAAAGTGGACCCTGCTTTCTTATTCCCAACTTTGTAGTGTAAAATAAGTTTCACAGTTTGCACTTTCAGCCCTTGTGTTTGTTATTTTCTTTTTCCCTTTAAAAAAAACAACTTTCCTCTTTTTACAATTTTGGTCCTTTTGTCTTTTCAATCATCCAAAAGAACCCTTGTTCTTTGAAAACTTGTCAACATAGATTCTTTGACTTTCTTTTTGGCCTTTGACTTTTATTTTGGGTCTTCATTTCTTGCTGTATCGGGCTGATCCGGCTTTTGATTGATTTGGCTTCCCGTCTTCACTCTTTGTCTTGTCTTTTCCGTTTCTTGTCGGTTTTTGACTGTTTTTGCACACTTTTGTCTTTATTATCCTTTCCTGCACAATAGACACAAAAGCACACAATTTTCTATTCTTTTGGCATTTTCTGGCTTTTATTTGGCAAAATCCCGGGTATTTAGTATATACAATTAAGCATTTATCACTGAGCAACCTCAAAATTGACTTAGGTGTATAAGAGGTATTGCAAACCCAACACCGGGAGAATAACCCACAAATATTCATAAGACTATCTATTACGAAGGTACAACAGTAATAATAAAAAGATAGCAGCATTATAACACATAAGAAATACCTTTGTTATAAGACGGACGCACTAGCATCCACATAAAACGCACGTCTAACATGACAAGTTGAAAACCGCAACAAAAAAGCCAACACACGGCCGCGGTACAAAAGCAAATGTTAAATATTACATAGAGGCCGCAAACAAATATAGCCACACGCGGCCACGACATATAAAAAAGGAGAAAATTCAAGTGTTTAACTTACAAGTAGCCGTCATAGAAGACCATATACGGTCACGGCGTGAGTATAAACCTAAAGATAAGGAGCCTCCAGCTGAGGTATGGCAACATCACTTCCCAGAGCTTCGTCCGTATCTTTTTCCTGATAATCCTCCACGGAGAGAGGGGCCGCAGAAGTACTAGCCTCACCCACCCAAGTATGGGAAGACAAAGGATCAGAGACTATGTCAATCATAAGCTTGTGGAGAGCTGCGGCATGTTTCTTTGCCCCCTCAGCACAGTTATAAACGTTCATCAATGCAAAAGATATGGAGGTTTCTCCAACAATCGTCTTGTCACCAGCATGGTGGATGGGAACCGTGAGCTGCTCAATGCACGGCTGTAAGTGCACGGCTTTTGGGAGGTCAGTAGCAGGCCCGTCTAACAGAAAACAATCCAGGACCTCATCCATCCTCGCATCCTTCTTAGACTTCAATAGGTTCACCAAGGGGAATTCTACATCCTCAAGGTCTTTAACCGCGTTAATATAATTTCCTTTGGAAACCTCCGGTTTGAAAGCATCAACCACAGAAAGACTCCTCCTGGCAGACCCATGCTCGTGACCAGCCTCCAGACCAGCCTGTATACCAAAGTTAACGACCCAACCTAAAGCGTGACCCAGAATACCTTGATACTCAGAAGACTTTAAACACTTGAGGAGGGCAAGTTGTACTCCATGGGCCAGCAACCACCTTCGTCCGACCAAAGTAGTCAAGTAGGTGGGATAAAATTCCCCCTCCAAAGGGCCGGAGACATCCATTATGTGTGCCTCAAGCTCAGTCACACGGTTGTATAGTTCCTAGGCCTGCTCCTCCTACTACACCTCCATCTTTTTCTTAAAATCTTGAAAGCTGGCATGCAGAGAAGAAACCTACAAAAATAAGGAAACTTCTAAACGACGAATAAACAAAAGTAAAAAATACATACGGAACAAAAGATACGGACATACCTCAGAGATAAGCCTATCCCGTTCTGACGTCAAGGAGATAATCTTGTCCCCGGCCTCGGTACAGGCCACTTTAGCATCTTCCAGTCCGGACGCAAGAGAAGTGGCATGGGAGTCAAGCAAGGAGATGTCATGATCCTTCTGTGCAATAGTAACCTTCAGCACAGACACCTCCGCAGTCAAAGCAGACTTCTCCCCGGATAGCGAAGAAACTTGATCACGGAGACGAATAGCCTCCGCGGCCTCAGTCTCCTTCTCCGCTAGCTTAGACTTCAACTCAAGAATCTCCAAGTCCCTCTCTTCCAACAACTTACCACGTGCAGCATATTTAGCTCTAAGTTTTTCTTTCAGCTCCAGTTCATGCTCTGTGCGTGATCTCACCTCCGACCCCAGGCATATTTGTCGCGCTGCCCCCACATTAAACTCTGTAAACAACTGATCATAGCCCATTGTACGGAGATCAGAGAAAAAGGCAGGAGGAGCAACGCGGTCCACTAAAGTGCGGCAGGAAAAAGCATCGTCCAGTAGAGAATCATTGGTAATGTTCCACTTAGGAACATACCAACGCTTCGCCATAGCAGGATCCACATTAGGAATCTCATAAAAAGAGTCATCCGAACTCTCCGATTCCTCAGGATGGGAAGGACCGACATCCGTCGCGGCTTTAGAAGCCGTAGCAGGCCTGGTGGAAGTTGTAGCAGCAGCAGCAGTGTCCACCGGAGCACTCAAAGTACCGGAACTGAAAAGACGAACAAAAATTAATGACTAAGGAAAATCAGGAAAAATCAGGTAGCATTTAAGAGTAAGTATGTATACCTCTCCGCAGTAGCAAGGATCTGGAAGCTCCCTTGGGCAGATAAATCCACAAAGCCTTCACCTTCTTGAGAAGGAGGAACAACAGAAGGGGCAACAGGCTGTTCCGAAACAACCCTTTCCTCACCCTGCCTGACCGCAATGGCATCCTCATCCGGATCCGCCAAATTCAGATAGGCGTCCTCCGGGGCTACACTCTCCTGCCTTTCCTCAGTCGGAACGGAAACCTCCGCAGCCGCAGCAGAACTGCTACCCCCAGCGGCGGGAATGACCAGAGGCATAAAACAATCTTTGGTGCTCTCCAGCAACGTCACCTGATCAGCCCCCTTCTGAACCTCTACCGCCCGGACCTTCCGAGGGTCAGCGGTCTGAATGAAATCCAACAAACCCATATCTGCAAGAGAAACACCAAATGATCAGGACTTATAATAATAAAAAAAAGAAACGCCGCCACAAAAAAGAAATAACACCCACCCGATCCATTGGAATACTCATAAGCCGGATAAGAATTGTCGTCAAAAGGGTAATACTTGCTCAAGCCCACCTGGCATAAAAAGCACTCCGGGTATCGACGAAAAGGAGCTTTATGGCTCTCAAGAAGCCTGACGGTCTCCTCTTGACGCGCAGTAAGAAGAAGGAGCGGAGTCTTTTTCTAGGATGCCCCCCGTATATAAAGGAACGGAAATGGGGAAAAGGCACAGAATCAACCTAGAAAAATGATCATCCAGCTTTTAATGGAGATCTGAGGTTTTGTAAAGCAGATGGAGCTGTGGTAGAGCGCTTGGCAAAAGAAAACAACCCATCGCTATACGAACGGGTGTAAAAGGTGCGGAACATGGTGATGGACGGCGCAAGGTTAAGAACACGCGTCAAAACCTCAAAATGGGATACCCGGGCCGCACCAAAGGGCGACAGTTGGGAAATATGTATACGGAAGTATTTGAGTACAGGCATAAAAAATTAGTATGAAACAAATCCTATAACCGCAATAGTCAAAAATCCTAGTATATACGCCTACTTTACCGGCCGGAAACTGGATAATGGTCTTATCACGCCTTGGAGCCGTAGGATGCACCCCGGCCGGAATATAAAAGGCCTCAGAAAAGCTATCTACCATTTCTTGGGTCATAATAGAGTATTTAGCAATAGATTTAGCCATTTGGAAAGATGGATGAGGAAAAGTGCAAACCTGAAGTTCGATGAGACCTTAAAAAGAAGAGGACGAGGTGATGACGTATAATAAAGATGAAAAGCTCGAAGAAATCAACAATGGTGAAAAGTAGAGTTTTGGAAAAAGGAACAGTAAAAAAAGGGAGGGGGTATTTATATCCTTGGTATATTTATTTCGACCCATAGCCAGATGACGACACGCGTAACCCACTCACTTGATCAACGGTAGGGGATCGCCTGGGAAACCGTTTAACAGCTGTAAAAATGTCACGTTAGTCAGAAGATAAAAGGACAGCGTTGGCCCACGTCACCTATACGTCACCAACTCAGTAAAGAAGCGTCGTGGAGAAAGTACATGACCGCGGAAGGCGGCAAATCGTTAGCAATGAACCTGAAGTCTAGCACTGATCACCGCACGTGAAACATGGTCCGCAGGCAATATCATACTAGACTAGGGGGACTTGATGACGTATAATAGGTATACCAAGTCTCCGGGCTTGGGCCACATTGACACTTGGGCTCCTTGGCCCAACTGAATAGTCATGGGCCGAAACTAAACCCACTCCTGCATTGGTTACGACCCGGACCCAACAAACGGACGCGGACCTAACTTTAGGGTACTTCCGTCCGCGGAAAGCACACGCATCTGCACACATGGTTACTGCGGTACCTTGTCTGACAAGGGACCCTCTCCGGCTACTAACGAAACATGCGAAATATTAGGAAACCCTAATATTTCGTTCGCCTATAAAAAGATACCCTCTGACACAATGAATAGTACGATTTTCTCACTCTATACTCTCATACTTTCTCTCTCTACATGTTTACTTACTTTCACGCCGGAGTCTAACCGTGAGGTCCGTCCCCACGGTAAGGCTAACGGTTTTTATCTGATTGTGCAGGAAATCGTCACTTCTCTTGCTCTAGTACAAAACCCAACGCTCAAATCATTTTGAAGCCCAACCAAACACAGGATTTGAGCCTAGGTCTACACCCGACACGTATTTTGTATTAACACATGCCAAATTAGCTTGAAAACAAGGTCGCACGATAAATAACTTATTATAATGAAGTCTAGTCGAGGAACTTGAAACTTTGGTTAATTTACCGAGCTCGATCTTGAAATCGTAGGCTTGGTTGAGCAGGCGGCCCAATTCGAGTTTCAAGCATTATGGTATAGTTAGCGTGAAGGTTTGAAGTTTGTTTTATAAATAATATTTGATATACCAACAATAAACTTTATTTATATGTGTGAAAATAAGTAAAAGTACATACATGATTAAATTAAAATTAAAATACTCTATATGAATACAAAATAAATGTTTTTAAAATTGTCATATTTTTACATTTTAAATATTATTTAAAAATTATACATATGATCGATGAGAAGCAAATAATATGTCTTTGAGTACATATAGACACAATAAATCTTTTCAATGGAAAAAAAAATCACCTGCAAATTATTTTTCGTTACATAAAGGTTAGTGTATAATAAAAAATGAATACAGTAACAGTAAGTAAGTAACATTCAATATACCAGCCAAACTCTTATTCAACTCTTATAATAAGATACACCTTAATCAAAAGGTAAGGTTATTATGGTAATTTTCATTCATAAACGCTAAAGGCTTACTGGAAGAGCATTTAGTAAAAGTGCATTTTTCAACAAAAATACTAAACGCTAAATCTTGTTGCCAAACAAGCTTTTAATTATACAACGTTGATTTGCTAAATGCTAAAGACCCATAATGCTCCAAAACGGCTGATTGACAAACACAACCATAATGGATCTTGTTTGTACCATAATTCGTGTTGGGTTTGGGTAGCGTGTTCAAGTCTTTATGTGGTCGGGCATTCACAGAGACCTTGGATACAGGATCTTGTACTAGAGCAAGAGAAGTGATGATGTTAATGCACAATAAAAGTAAACCGTTAGCCTTACGTTGGGGTTACGGACCCCTCGATTAAGCTCCGGCGCTGAGAGTTAATGTTCACATATTGTCAGAGTATGTCAGGAGTATTGAGTAAGAGTTATTGATTAGATGAATGTACCTTTTGAGATTGTACTGTGCTCCTATATATAGGTGTCTAATACTAGGGTTCCTGTATTTCGGTACTTTGGTAGTGGTCGGTGTGGGTCCCTTGGTCTGGGCAAGGGTCCAACGTTTAATCGTGTTTGCGGAACGCGAGTGTTCTTCCGCGGTCAGTGTTTGGCGCGGGGGCACAGGTGCGGCCAAGAAAGATACTCGCGTGCGTTCTTTGTTTAATATCCGGTATCCAGCGTCACCCCTGCCTTGGGATTACGATCCAGCTATTTGTTGTATTGGGCCTGGGCACATTACGTATATTATGAACTAAGCCCAGTATGCTTGGTGCTCATACTATACGTTATCAAGCCCCCAGTCTAGTTGGCTTGCCTTACGCGGTTCTATACATTCTATTAGCGTGACGGTAAGATTGCTAGTACTTAAAGTTCCGTGATCAATTTTATTTACGTCTCTCTGTTATACGCAGCCTTTGCCCGGTTTTGACAGTTTGTTCGTTGGCTTCGTGGACTCTTTATGTCTTTGATCTTCTGCATGTTTGACCCGTCTGGGACCCTATCAAGCTGTAGCATTATCTTTTTATATATGTTTACACCTGTGGATTGGGAATGTCTTGACACGTGTCGTTCATCCCCCTTTTTACTTGACTTTAAATATACCATGGGTATAAAATAGTTGATTCGATTCCTTACTGTTTTTCTTTTTATCTCTTTTACTTTTCCACCATTGTTGATAGAATTCAGGTTTCCTAGTTGCACAGCACTCCTAATCCAGCCATTTCTTTCATTGATTCAGGTTAATTTCTTTGTTTTTCTTTTTTATGGGCCAGTATCACATCTTTGAAATGTGTTCTTATCACAAGGAAAACACTTTATGCCGGTGAGTCAAATATTTGGTCCTGAGGAAGTCCTCCATCTAACTGGCCCCAATTTGATGCTACCATGCTATGAGAGATGATAGTGGCTTAATTACACATATCTTTTTACCTCTAAAAACGAGCTTAAATGACCAAAAACAGACAAAAACTGCCAAATATATGTTTGTTTTGCAGTTGTATTGTGCAGGAAGTGGATATCATCAAAAAGACAGAAAACAAAGCAAAATGACAAACTGGAGCATGGAATGGAAAAAGACTGTGCAAATCAATGCCAAAGTCCAAAAATGCCAAAGTCCAGAGTCATACTGAAGAATCAGCAGTCATACCAGAGCAGGAACAGAAGAATACAATGAATGCAATCTTAACCATTCTGTTGGGCCGGGAAGCCCAATAGTATATTTTGAAGACATGTGAAGACAAATGGGCCCTCAAATCTATCTACATAACAGACCTTTTGTGTGCAATTGAACAAAGTCTGTGAAGACTTGAAGGCCCTAATCTAGCCCAGTTAAGTCCCAATCTCAGCCATTGTACACCAAAACCACTTCCACTTCATAACCTTATTGGGCTTGAAAAAGCCCAATAACCAAACCTGTACCTTATTGGGCCTTAAAAAAGCCCAATAACACAAGCCCAAAAGCCCAACACAAAACCCAAAGCCCTTTTTATAAAACATAAGGACCAAAAATGTAAATTTTAAAACCTTGTTTTATAATTAAAAATGAAAAAAAATAAAGAAAAGGGCTAAAAATGCCAAGTTTGAAAGTTGTTTTAAAAAGAATAGAAAAATAAAACACAAGGGCTGTTTTGCAATTTTCCAAACTTCCCTTTCTTTTAGTTATAAAAACCAGAGGGACCATTCATTTTTGCAATACACCAAAACCTTCTTTAATCTTTTGTTATAAAACCACAAGGGCCATAACTGCCACTTTCCAAACCTTCATTATAACTAAAATCGGCCAAAATGAAATAGAAAGAGAGAAAGAGATGAGGGACTAGTGTTGCATCTTCCCCAAACTTCTCTTTTAAAACTGTAACCATAAACGTACCCAAACCCATTTACCGCCAAAATCATACCACCCTCCCCCATTTTTTCCTAATCCAAAAAACCACCTCCCAAAGTACCCCTCTACAGCTATCTCTTTTGTCATACCCTTTCCCACAACCCATTGACCTATCGAGAACCCCCCCCCCCCCCCTAACAGAACACTCAACCCAACGAACCCCATCAATGGCTAAGAATGACTCAAGACGAATGGATGGCTAGGATTGCTTGAAAAGTGTTGTATGCTCACAGCTAACACATCCCAACACAAAGACAAGGCTTTGAGCTGCTATAAAAGGAAGAGAGAGCAAGCCGAACATCATCATCTTGTTTTTTTTACTTTCTTAGCTTAAATTTTAACTAAGTTTGCTTACAAAAAAAATATTTAATTTCAGTTTCTTTTTAAGTTTTTGTTGTAATCCTTTAAGTTTTAATAAAAAAATTTTGAGTTCTCTTGTTATTGCATTTGTCGAAATTTCAAGTATAATTTAAGTCACTTAATTCTGTTTAAATCATTTAAAGATATGTTAGAAAGTTATTAAACCTCATTTATAAGTGATTATCTTAGCCTTTACTTCATTAAACAGGCTAAAAAGCCGAATTAAGAAATTAAGGGAGTGTTTGGTTTATTCTCAAAATGGGTCATAATGGGTTTTGCATGGGTCAAGTGCACTCAGCCAACTTTGGCTGAGTGTGTAGGCTTTATTAAGCCACCTTAATCACTAATTTCAGTTTGAAAATCAATTTTTAAGAGTTTTTTGTATTTCTGTCAAAATTTATATAAGCCAAAGTGACCATAAGGGCTTAAGCTGTTGACACACAGAAAGCTAAGCAGCCTTATTTCTGTGGTTGTTTGAGTACAAGAATCCAACAATAAGACCCCTTGTTCATTCTTTAACCCCACCAAGCATAAGTTCCCAAGTTTTAGCTTTGTAAAGATTTTTGAAATCCCTCTCTTTAAGCCTAATATCAGCACTTATATTTTTTTTATAAGCTCTTAATTTTGATATAAGCTCATTGACCACCCTTGGTATAAATCTGTTTGTGGTTTATAGTGCATAAAAACTTTAAGAGCTTATTTGCATAAGCCCAAAAAGCCCCTTAGCTCACTGTTTGTACCTCCCCTGGTGCTGAGCACCATTTTAAGCCCCATTTTTCTAGCTTATTTTAAACATAACCATAGGATCTTATTGTTTCTTATTATAGCTTATAGGTATCACTTCTAGGTTTAGCAGCTTATTTGCCTTAGTTAGTTCATTTAGATAGCTTATTTAGTGCTTAAAGTCCCTTCTTTTTTTCTGTCTTTTTAATAAAAACAGTTTAGATATGAAGAGCTTTATTTCTATTCCAGCTTATTTTAGGCTTATTTTATAGACTATAGCATAAGTAGGACACACCTTTATCTTAATTAGCTTACTGCCCATAGATTTGTAGCATTAATTTGTAGCTTTAAATCCTAAAAAAAAGGGGTAGATAAGAAAAAAGAAGCCATAGCTTTTAAACCTCTGTCATAAAAAAGCATAATTTCTGGCTATTTAGTGGATTTCAGACATAGTGCATTTATAAAAAATGATTACCTCAAACCCCTCAACAAGTATACTTTTTTTGACTTTTTGCTAATTAAGCCACTGGACCCACCGTGCAATCGGGTGTCCCACCTCAGGGACCATCTGGTGTAATTTATATCTTCATAGATTATAACTGTTAGTCCCTGGTTTAGTTAGCCAGTACAGTCATTAGTCCCATGTTACCTACCACCAGTTAGTCCTTTAGGTTAACACTAGTTATTTATTTATTAAATATTTAAATAGGTTAAAAAAATTTAAATTAGTTAATTACTTAAATTATAAAACAGTAAAATTGCATTTTTATATTTTAGAATTGATTAAGTTTTTCTTTATTTAATTTCCATTTTTCATAATTTTTATAATTTTATTTTTTGTCTTTTCTAATTTCTTAGTTTTAATAAGTTTTAATCTATTAAAAAATCATAAAAAATCAAAAATTAATAAAAAAATATTTTTCTTTTTTGTAAAATTTTCATTTGTCATTAGTACTAGAAAAATTTAAAATTTAGTATAGGGCTTTTATTTTTCTAAATTTCAGTTTTTAGACCCGTTTTACCGGGTTGCGGTTTACCGCTTCTTTCGTTTAGCATTCAAGACGACCTCCGTTTTATTCTAGTTTTTTTATTTTTCAAATTAACTTAATTAGAATTTAATGTTGGATTTTTAATTTAATTTAGTCATTTATTTTCTTATTTTTAGTATTTTAGGTTTCCGAAACCCTGATTCTGTTTCCCGTATTTTAGAATAGAATTTAATTTTATGATTCCCTATAACTAATTTTGTTTCCGTAGTTTTTAAATCCCACCATTTCCTAATTTGTTCCCCCGTAGAATAAATTAGATTTTTATTTAATTAATTTTAGTGTAATTATATCAGTGTTTCCATCATATATTCCTCAATCATTCAATTTCTCATCAAACCAGGATAGACATTCAATTGCACCCTCGTTGGACAAACGCCCGAATATCTCTTCCGACTCTTTTTATAAATTGTGGATTTGATTCTTACTTATATATTTTATTTCTAATGTAGGTCTTGAATTTTCCCTTGACAAGCGAGAAGAGTTTGGATTGCCTAAGTATATAATATATATATAACTATCAACTAATCAAGTGGGTTAAAGCTACTTAAGGCAAACTCGTCAATATTTAGAATATAAAATGTCGTATGCACTCCATGTTAAGACAAACATAGAACACATCCCCGTGAGATTTGATAAATTGATTGAAAAGTATAAAAGTGTGGCTCACTAAAAACTCACTGTAAGAAATGATAACGGAGTGTCAAGGTATTGGGGCAAACGGAAAAACGCTGGCAAAATACTTTATCCGCAACCTATGAATAAATAATACATATTTACTAAACGGAAAAATGATAATATAATTACTTGCAATCTCGTCCCTAGTGTGTGCTTGAGTTAGAGAAATATTACTTGTTTAAAGTGTGGTTATTCATGAAAATTGGCCACATGTATTGGGTCATAATCTCTTACCATACATGTGTAAAATTCGATATTGGACAAATAGAATCGAGGTCGCAAGTACATTTCAATGTTAATTTAATGTGCACAGTTAGTTTTGGTCACTAAACGTGTCAAAAAGTGGACAAAGTTTGTGACAAAACGAATTTAAAAGTGTTAAAAACTTAAGTTTTTATTTTATACAATTTGGAACGAACCGTTGAGTTTTGGCAATCATTTCCAGGACTCGTTACATAATACAATTAAAAACCAAGAGTTGTTTTGGAAACTAGGCCGTATCGTCTACAACTTTTGTTATTTAGGTTTTGTCCAAAAATGTCGTTTAAGGGATCAAAAACATGACCAAATGAGGCATGCGACCAGCCAACGATGTCTTACACCATTAATACTGATATACCATACGTGGTCAGCAGTACATACTTCAGTTAATATTTTCCAATTTCGATACACCATATTAAGACAAACCAAGCATACCTATGAAAACAAGGTCATATCTTTCTTTCATTTCTCTTTATAAAGTTAGGACTGTCGGGGACGTTATGTGGGTCAAAATGAGGCCAAAGTAGGAGTGTCAAACTTAGCTTGCGGTTAGCAGTATTAACTGCGTGCCAATTGTATTAACTGTTGGGCAGCAGTACTAACTTTGGACCTTCGTTGTGGGTTCGTTTCTTAACCATTTTTGATGAGTCGAGTTCCTAAATGCAGCTTACTATGATGTCTATAAAATGCCCCTACTAGTTTTCTCTATGTCTAAGCCTAAGTGGGTCAAAACAAGGCTTAAAGTAAAGGGGTGTCGAACTTTTGGTTTCAGACAGACTAACTTGCGTGCCAACAGTATTAACTGCGTGGTAGCAGTACTAACTTTGGATCCTCATATCTCTTTATTTACTTGCCGAAATTTGGTGACCCCATGGGCAAAACGAAGTATCCTAGGTCCTTCTTACGTGACACGTAAAGAAGAACTACACAAAGGTCAGACTCAATAATTATGTCTAAACGTCGAATGGTACACTCAAAAGTTGTTGTGTGTGGGCCGTGCTTTATAAAGCCTACAGCAGCCACTATTATCTTATTATTCCAAAAACATGGTCCAAGTTACAAAAATGGCTTAGCCTCTAAACCCACCACCCAATAGTAAAACCATAATTGCATGATACATATAGTCCACTAACATTTTTTTATGGGGTTTGCTAGGTTATACGAAACTACATCAGATAAGTGGCAAAAATAAGTATTATATTTTATCAAGTTAAAGCACACAACTATGGCACAAGAATCATAATTAATTGAGTGACTATTAAGTAGGTGATTACCCATCAAAATGCAATGAGAGTGCCTTCAAACTAACTAATAACTAACGAAAACCCTAGCTCCAAAATCAAGAAACCCTAATTGAGCGAAAACCATGAGTGAACTCGTAAAACCAACAGCCCCATACAAACCCTTGCTTTCTCTTCTATCGAACCAACAAGAAAAAAAACACTATAATGTCGACTAGCTTAGGGTCGGATGATGATAATGAAGAGATGAATGTTTGAGTTGTTATGTATTTACGATCTATAAATGGAGCAGAGGGGAAGTATAAAGAGAAGTAGAAATCTTGAGTTGTTGAGAAAAGTAAGGTACACAGCCCCCTACTCATGCATCTCCTTATAATCAACTAAGAGGTATAAAGACTTAGTCAATTGAATGCTAAACAGTATATGTAACAACTAAAGTTGGTATAGCAGTAATTGTAACAGAATAAAAGGGTTTTGTTACTGTGATATTCTTGGAGGCAAATTCAAAGGGGGTAGCAGGTACAAAGTCACGAGTGAGTGTGGGATTTGGGGAAATGGTTGTGGGCTTTTACTCGTTGAATAAAAGGAGTTAAGGTACTTTGTGAATATCTAATAACTAAAAAAAAGATCATGCGACAGGCTACAATGTAGGAGTAGTGTGCATCAGTTGTGATTTCTATGACTTATCTACTTTATTGTTCAAAGAAGTTACATATTTGTGAGATTTGATTAATAGTTTCACTTGAAGTAAAATGAGCGTGAGTGATTTACTTTTCATGTTACGTAAACAAAAATAATAACGATATAGAGTAGTTACATGTAAGTCTTAAACGAGTGTAGAGAAATATAAAAGGTTCTATAATTTGACGTAATACTAATTACGTCTATGCATGTCTTGGTTAAATTTATGAAACGTAGGGATTCGCATAGGCTTTGAGATATACACGCGCAACATGCCCAATAATTTGATAAAGTAATTATATTATGAGATTATCAAAGTCGAAATATAACCTGAAAATGCGGGTGTTATAGTCTCCCCCGGTTAGATGAGCCTTGCTCAAGCTTAGACGGCGGCACTTGACTATGGTGCGGATCTAGGTAAATATGTTAGGATTACTTCTGCTTTGAATTGATCCTCCGATCCCTGGTAAACTCGGACGCAGCTCGTTTAAGATTATCCGATCTAACCTTTAAGATTGAATGGCGACTCCTTTTCAATTGCAGTGATTTCGCAAGGATCCATGACTTCCACTGGCTCACCAAAAGTGGAGCATGTCATCAAACGCGAACTCTTCAATGGAATCACAAGTGGATTCATCAACAAACACTTCTTCAGGTTTCGACCACGTGGAATGTGTTATAAAACTCGGCTTTAATTGTTGTGGTAGCTCAAGTTTATAGGCAACAGTTCCGACTCTCTCGATCACCTTGAAAGGACCGACGTACCTAGGGTTTAACTTCCCTCGTTTTCCAAAACGCACAACTCCTTTCCAAGGTGAAACTTTTAACATGACCTTGTCACCAACTTGAAAAACCATTGGTTTACGTCTAATGTTTTCATAGCTCTTCTGTCGGTCACGAGCGGCTTGGATTCTGCTTTTGATTTGGATAATCTTCTCGGTGGTTTCATGAATTATTGCAGGACTAGTAAGGCTGATCATACCTCCCGCACTTCTGCCAACATACAGGTGATCAACACTTTCTTCCATACAGTTCCTCAAAGGGTGCAGCCTTTATACTGGTATGGTAACTGTTGTTGTAGGAGAATTCTACTAACGGCAAATGTCTATCCCAACTCTTTCCAAAGTACTAACCACTCAAGCGCGCAACTGTCTTCCAATTTATGGATAGTTCCTTTCACATTGAACCGTACATTTCCTGGATGATAGGCCGTACTCATGTCCAATCGAGTTCCCAATGCCTTAATGGAGTGCTTGCCAGAATAGTAAATTATAAGTAAACATCTACCACACGATCGGTTAGATAATAGATTCAGGTACACCATGTCATGTGACTACTTCCTTCATGTACACAGTCAAAACATCTCCCATAGATTCAATTTCCCTCATTGCTAGAAGATGAGCATATTTTTGTAGACGACTCGATTGATTACCCAAATGTGTCATGTACCTTTCCTGTTGTCAGGAGCTTAGTGACAAAGTCCATGGTGATCTTCTCCACACAACCATTCTGGAATCTCCCGGTTGGTGTGGACAGTAGCCAGTAGGTTTTTGAGAATGCCTTCTTCTTATTTTCCTTGACTTTTGCAAGCAAGTAAGACACTTGCAACAAAATGGCAATGTTCGACCTTCATGTTAGGCCACCATACAACTGCTTTAAATCTAGGTACATCTTGTCTGAACTCCCGGGATGAAATATAAATATTTTGACTTATGAGACTCGTTGCATGACTAGGGTCCTTAGTCGCCATAACAGCGGTCACCAACTCCTGTTGTTTAAAACATAATGTTCCGTCCGCGCGGTGGTTTCAGTCTTTTCCATAGTAAGATCTTGTCGTAAGTCAAACCCCAACATCTTCGTAGTGAGGTTTCAGGTTTTAAGCGCTTCAGTTTGAGTTTCTAGGATTTGTTTAGGAAGGTTCAAGCCAATAGTCATGACTAAGGCTCGAACTCTTAAAGGTTTAGACCATTCTTTCCTGCTCAAAGCATCAGCAACAACGTTTGCTTTCCCCGGTGATAACGAATGTCACAATCGTAATCACTAAGTAATATCCAACCAACGCCGTTGTCACATTTCACCCTCTTTTTAGATCTAAGAATATGTTGCAAACTCTTGTGGTCGTAAAAACGTTGCACCTTGTTCCGTATAAGTATAGTTGTCTCCCATCTTAAGAGCCGAAACAGCTAACAGCTCCATGTTCCAGAACATGATTTGTATTTTTTTCTCGTGTAGGATTTTCAAATTGTCGAGAAGCAAAGGCTAAACTTTCCCTCGTTTTGCAATAAGCACGGCACCTTCAACCATTCTGCGAAACATCGCAATAACAATGAAGTTATTTGATCCCTTTAGCAAGGCCATGAATGGTAGCGTTACACAGCATTTGTTTAATCAATTGAAATGGCGCTTCCTCCTTACTCCCAGTCAAACTTCACATTTTTTCCCCCAGAGTCAGCTTAGTCATTGGGCTTTGTAGCGCACAAGGACAAGCCTTCATGAACTTCGTAGTACCAGCGAGTCCTAAAAATTGGCGGATCCTCTGTTTCACTCTTAGGAGATGCCCATCTTTAATGAAACTCATCTTGTAGGATCCACATGGAAGCCTCTGCTATCATCACATGCCCAGAAATAGTACTTTGGAATCCATAATTCACACATGGATAATTTAGCGTACAACTCTTCCCTCTTAAGTAGTTCCAAGTATTAGCTTGGATGTTCTACATGCCTCGTACCTTTTTCTTTGAATAAATTAGTATATCGTCCGATAAAGACAATAACAAACTTTTTCTAAGTACGGCTTTGCACACTCCTGTTATCATGAGGTCCCTGAAAACAGCGTTTGCGTTTCGTAACACCCAAAAGGTATTACTGTGAAATTTATAAAGACCATAACGCGTCTGTAACGCGGTCTTAGTGAATTCTTCTTCGCGAACTCTCAACTGATGTGTACCAACAGATCGTAAGTCTGATTTCGAGTAATACACTCGATCCATGAAGTTGATCGAACAAGGTCATCAATTTTGGGTAATAGAAACTGGTTCTTTAACCGTTAGCTTGATTCATAGCTCACGAAAATCGATGCACATACGAACGATTCATCTTTCTTCTTGACAAACCAGAATCGGGGCACCCAGGTGAATAGCTGGTCTATATAAATCCCTGTCGGATATTCCTTGAAGTTGTTCTAGCTAGTTCTTTCATTCATATACTGTGGTCGCAATCGAAAAGAGCGCCTGTGCTTACAGTTGCAGCACCGTGGTACCAAATCAATTTGGAATTCTACTTGTCGAGTGGTGGAATAACCCGGCAATCTTCAGGAAAAACATCAGAAGTCTCTGGCAATTGGCACGTCCCTCAGTCGCTCTCTTTGACTTGTCTTCGTGTGCTTCCTTTTGTAGTGATAGTATTTGCCAAAAAGACGCCACGTTCCTTTTGACATATAATTCCTTGAGTGCATTATTGCACGAAATGATATTCAGTCGAGATTCTTTCTTTTGGTTGTTTTCCGTCTTCCTTGAAGATTTAACAATTTCTCTTCCGAAAGGAACTCGCACACATCTTCTCGTCACAGGATGATCACTCCATGATGCCATTGTTAACCAATCCATACCAATAAGGCATCAAAACTAACTGAGTGGACAACACAAGTCGAATTTTAGAAAGGGTGGATTCTGAAGTTTAGAGTGCAACCTCGAATTATGGTGTTAACTTCTATATGATTTTCCCATTGGCTAATTCTACGTCGTAATGATTCTCTAATGTAGAGGGTGGTAATGACATCATGGTACAAAAGGAAAATAGATTACAAAACTCCAATCCGCACTATTATCCTAACAAAACTGTAGCATTAATGGTTGTTTGATAAGAAACATACCCGTGATGAAGTTAGGATCCGGGCTAGCATCACTTCCTCCCAAAGCATAATCTCTAACCATGAGCGGACCATTCTCGGTTGTGTTTCACATGAGTTCTCGTTTTGGGCAATTTTATCTTGATGTGTGCCGGGGTGTTACCGACATTCAAAACAGCATGTCTCCATCCTTTGATTTCTGTAGTGTATAGGTTGGTATTGTTGTTTTTGAAATGGACCCGACAATCAGTGGTTGCATGTGGCATACCTCTTGCATTTTCCACACTTGTGGCACATTCCCAGTATTGTGGTAAGTTGCACTTGTGCACAAAGTAGGTTCCCCAATATAGACCTTCTTTTCAACCAGGCCCAGCATGTATGCCCTAGCTACAATTTTGCCTCTTGTGGGATTGTCGTTGGTGGTTGTTTCTTGACGAATCTTCAGCCTTCCTCTTGTTTTCATTCTGTCTTTCCGCATAAGTGCGGAGTTTCTGATCCATCAAGTCGTTGGCCAACTCGATAGCAAAGTCAAGAGTCTGGTCCTTGCAAGACAAGACATCCCATGAATGTTATCGGAAGTCACCGATATAACTTATCAACTTCGCAGGTTTCATCAGCACGAAATTTGGTGTAAACACATCAAGCTAGTTCTTGAAACGCTGAGTGTAAGCATCAACATCGTTTCCCCTTGACCTTAAATTCCCCACAGTTCAATTTCGAGTTTCTTGATCCTCCACATTGGAACAATATTTGTCTGACAATTTCTTCTAAAAAGTCCCCCAATTCGATAGCAAAGGCAGCATCTGACCTAAAGGTTCTCACATGGAACCAATCCACCAGGTTAATGCAACTCTATCAAATACAGGTAGCAACCTTACTTGATTTTCAACGGCACAACCGCAATGTGGAATACTGATTTCCATTTTTTTGACTATTGATTTAAAGAACCAACAACCGCCTTCATTCCCTGAAGTTCAAAGGTGGCATTTTTATAAAGTCAGGATAGGTACAAGACACTGCAGGTTTGCACAGCCTTTCTGATTTCCCTACCTCCTTGATTAAGGCTATCCTCATCCTGAGTTGAGTTCCTGTGAATTGCCGATCGATCATGAGATCATGAATGGATTCCAGGAAGCCATGGCGTCGTATGTTCCTTTCTTTTATAGGCATGATTCTAATAATTACAACAAGAACACCATGTACTTGAGATAAAATGTCCATATGTCGATACAAATGGATATAAAACTATCACCACATGAACACAATGAAAATATATAACATGAAAACAAACCATAACCAACCATAACATAATACATCAACATTTCATAACATAATGTCGAATCATACATGATTAGTTTAGATACAAAATGACCACTAATGATCTAGTACAGAAAATGAAAATACGTCCTTGAGTCTATTAGCTGGGAGATACCCAGAAAGCTTAATAGACTATACAAGATAGCTAGAAATGAAAAGTAAAACTAACAGCTACTACTGGCGTCCTCCACCGTATCAATCCGAGCTCTAGCCTCTAGCACCTGGGTACGCATCATCTGTCTGACTGCAAAATCCTTAGCGCTCTGGCGCTGCCACTCTATACGACTCATGTGAGTTCCAGTGTCTCAAGTCGTGCCAATAATGCCCTATTTCGAGCCTCGAAACTAAGATAAGCCTAGCGTACCTCATGCAACTCTGTCTCGTAGGCAGTCCTCTGTCCTTTTACTACATCAATCTCGAGTCTAATGACTTTGCGGTCAGTCCGAGCGTCATGAAGATGTGTATAGAAATCCTTACTCTCTCGCCTGCGAACCTGTGCCTGGTAGCTGACCCTCAAGTTGACTTCCTCAATGGAATTTATCATTATATGCTCAGAAGCCTGTAAAGCTCTAACATAACCAACATCCTCTGCTTTGTCAGCAACTCTAGCAATAGTCTGGGTATCATGACTAGGACTACGAATCAAACCTTGTCCTACCTCAACAGTATCAACAAAATCATACTGACCTTTAGGTGGTCTAGCAGCAGCAGCAGAACTCTCTACTACATTATACCCAGGTGGGGGAGCAGTAAGTACAAATCTCCTCCGAGATAGTATGTCCTCCTCGAGGATGTCATCTCTCATACGAATCATGGATGTCCTATGACCTAGTGGTTCCTGATCATAGGTAGGGATGGTGAGTGGTAGTAGTAATAGAGGTGATCTAGCAGCAAATGCATCAATAAGTGCCTGGTTAGAAGCGGCCATATGTGTCGAGGTCTGACCGATATCCTCGCTCCATAGTGTCTAGGTGGTGGTGTGACAGCAGTCTCGTCCTCTTCGAATGACTCAGTCTCATCAGAACCCTCAGAGGGCTCCTCCTCCTTAGTATCCTCATCTTCAAGCTCATGCTCCTTACTGGGATCCTCCTTGGGATCCTCATCCTCAGGCTCAGGCTCATGCTCCTTACTGGGATCCTTCTTGGGATCCACATCGTCCTCCTCGGGCTCATGCTCCTCACTGGGATCCTCATCTTCATCCTCCTCGAGATGTTCATCGTCATCCTTGGGCTCATCTGGATAATCAATAGAATCCTCCTCCATCGAATCTAAGTCAGCAATGTATCCGGGTGACTCAGCAGTTAGTAAAGCGTCATTGATATAAGGCCGATCCTCGACTTGAATGTCATCATCTGATGGTACAAGGTACTTTGGGTGCTCTGGCTCCGGAACGTATACCCGGTAGATGAGGCGTCGTCGGAAGACATGGCAAATCTGTAATCATAATATCAACCTGTATAAGTATATTATATAATACCCTTGGTAATATACGTAATGCATTATAAACACGTATATAACTTACGTAAGCACTTAGCAAAATCAACTAATGCTAAAATGATGTATGGCATGTAAGCATGTATGCTAAATGCAACTAGGTAATGTATGTCCCTTCGAAAAACTTTTGAATGACACAATGTTGAAAACGGTTATAGTCCAAGTAAAAACGTTTGACTTGATTCTCTATAACATTGGCTCTGATACCAATCTGTAACACCCCCAAAATAGGTCACAGCGAAATATGATGTTCCGGGGGTATTACTTCATAGATCAAAAGCACAAGATATGAGAACGACCATTATAAAGATCGTTTAAAACTGATACATTGGATTTCATAAATGGTTCGTTACAAAAAGCTCACGGGCTTAACTTGTTTATCTTGGAAAAGTAAGGATTTCGCAACATAACAATGTTCCAAAATGTAATGCATGCAAATCTTTATGATAATGTGACTTTCAACATGATCGACAGCAATGTATCCGCGACTTGTACTTAGTGTCCTGAGATAAAAAACTGATTTACACTGTAACAATAATGTTGGTGAATTTATAGGTTGATGGAATTAATGAAAGAGGATGGGGGGGACAAGATTTTCTGTTATAGAGTAACAAATACATTTTCACAAAATGTTTTTCGAAATGCACTAATCTATGACACCGAAGCTAAAACAATGTATGTATGTAAAATACACATAATACTTGCCAATGTTGTTGTTCACAACACGTAACATCCATGAATCCAAATGGTATACGTTCGTCGTTTTTGGACAACCGTAAACTAACAAGCGCTACTTGCCCAAACGGGGATGTTAATCCCAAATAGATCTATTCATAACATTCACGCTTACATAATGTAATTTACAATCACATTCTTGCGATTAAACAGTTCTTGATATATGGTGCCATAGGTGGGTTTAGTACTTAGGCAAAACTCGATTATTTAAATTTAAAATGTCCTTGATCCATGTTAAAACAATCATGATTCATCTCACGAGATTTATAAATGATTGAAATAGTATAAAGTGTGACATATTAAACTCACTATAGAAATGAATATCGGAGTGACAAGGGTTCTAGTGGAACGGGGAAAACGATGCAAAAGACTTTATCCGCAACCTATGAATAAATAATACATATTTCACCTAAACACGAAAATAATATAAATACTTGCAATCTCGTACCTAGTGTATGCTTGGTTAGAGAATTATTACTGTTTTAAAGTGTGGTATTCATGTATATTGGCCACATGTATTGGATCATTATCTCTTACATTAAATGTGTAAAATTACGATATTGGACAAAATTAGAAAACTAGGTCGCAAGTACTTTCATTGGTAATTTAATCGAACTTAGTTTGGTTCTCTAAACGTGTCAATAAGTGGCAAAGTTGTGACAAACGATTTAAAAGTGTTTTAAAAACTTTAAGTTTTTATTATAAATATTGGGGGAATCGAACGTTGAGTTTTGCAATCAATTTCTGGACTCGTTACATAATAAAATTATAAACCAAGAGTTGTTTTGGAAACTAGGTCGTGTCGTCTACAACTTTTGTTATTTAGGTTTTGTCCAAAAATATCATTTAAGGGATCAAAAACGTGACCAAAGGGGAGGCATTAAGACTGCCAACAGTCTTAACCATTAAGATTGTTGACACGCGGTCAGCCGTACTAACTTTACGTTAGATTTCCTATTTCATTACTTCATATTATGACAAACCAAGTATACCTTTGAAAACTAGGTCATGCCTTCTTTAATTTCTCTTTTATAAGGTTGGACTGTCGGGGTCGTTATGTGGGTCAAAAATGAGGCCAAAGTAGGGAGGTCGAACTTGCGTTGGCAGTATTAACTGCGTGCCAACAGTATTAACTGTTGGGCAGCAGTACTAACTTTTGACATTCGTTGTGGGTTCGTTTCTTAACCATTTTTGATGAGTCGAATTCCTAAATGCAGCTTACTATGATGTCTATAAAATGCCCCTACTTGTTTTCTCTATGTCTAAGCCTAAGTGGGTCAAAACAAGGCTTAAAGTAAAGGGGTGTCGAACTGTGGTCAGCAGTTCTAACTAGCTGTGCCAACAGTATTAACTGCGTGGCAGCAGTACTAACTTTGGATCCTCATATCTCTTTATTTACTTGCCGAAATTTGGTGACCCCGGGGGCAAAACGAAGTATCCTAGGTCCTTCTTACGTGACACACAAGGTCAGACTCTATATTTATGTCTAAAGGTCGAATGGTACACTCAAAGTTGTTGGTGTGGGCCGTGCTTTATAATAGCTTCAACAGCCACTCTTTCTTTTTATCCAATAACATGTCCAAGTTACAAAATGGCTAGCCTTCTAACCCATCACCCTTGGGGTTTTAACCTTTGTCTATGTTTCATTAGTCACTAACACGTTTTATGGGGTTTGGCTAGGTTATTCGAACTACATCAGTAAGTGGCAAAAATATGTTTTATTTTTAACAAGTTTAAGCACACAACTATGGAACAAGAATTATAATTAAATGATGACTATTAAGAGGTGATTACTCACAAAATGAAGGGGAGAGTGCCTCAAACTTAACTACGGAAACCCTAGCTCCAATATCAAGAAACCCTAATTGAGCGAAATCCTTGAGTGACTCGAAACCAACAGCCCCTTGACCCTTACTTTCTCTTCTATGAACCAACAAGAAAAAAAAACCTAGTAATGTCGACTAGGCTTAGGGTCAGATGGGGATAATGAAGAGATGAAAGTTTGAGTGTGTGTATGTCGAATTTAATGAGCAGGGGGAAGTATATGTAAAAATTGAAATCCTTGAGTTGTTGTGAAAGTATGGTACTCAGCTCATGCATACTTATAATCAAATAAGAGGGTATGAAGACTAGTCAATTGATGCTCACTATGAGTAATGTAACTACATATTGGAGTAAGCATATTTGTACAGGAATATAAAGTGTGTTACTGTGGTTTCTTAGGAGGCAAATTCAAAGGGTTAGCATGGTACAAAGTCATGAGTGAGTGTGGGATTTGGGGAAATGGTTGTGGGCTTTTACTCGTTGAATAAAAGGAGTTAAGGTACTTTGTGAATATCTAATAACTAAAAAAAAGATCATGCGACATAGGCTACAACGTAGGAGTAGTGTGCATCAGTTGTGATTTCTATGACTTATCTACTTTTATTTCATAGAAGTTACATATTGGTGGAGTTTGATTTTAATAGTTTCACTTGAAGTAAATGAGCGTGAGTGTATACTTTTCTTGTTGCGTAAACAATTTAATAACGGATATGAGGAGTTCATGTAAGGTCTTAAAGAGTGTAGAGAAAATATAAAAGGTTCTATAATTTGACGTAATACTAATTACGTCTATGCATGTCTTGGTTAAATTTATGAAACATAAGGATTCGCATAGGTATTGAGATATACACGCGCAACATGCCCAATAATTTGATAAAGTAATTATATTATGAGATTATCGAAGTCGGAATATAACCTGAAAATGCGGGGTGTTATAATTGTGTCAAGAGAGGGTGCTAGTTACTTCATCACCTTTATAGATGATTTCATCCGTTATGGTTATGTTTACTTGATGAAACATAAACATGAGGTGTTTGAAAATTTTAAGGTCTTTCAAAATGATGTTGAAAATCAACTCAGTAAAAAGATAAAGGCGATTCGATCCGATCGAGGAGGTGAATACCTGAGTCATATGTTTGTTAATCACATGAAAAGTTGTGGTATTGTATCTAAGCTTACTCCGCCTTATACACTACAACATAATAGGGTGTCTGAGAGGAGGAATCAAACTTTACTTGATATGGTTTGATCCATGATGAATCTAACAACTCTGCCAAAATCATTTTAGGGATATGCTCTCGAGACTACAGCTCGCATTCTCAATATGGTTCCAACCAAGAAGTTTGAAAGGACGCCTTATGAAATATGGCATGGGAAAGCTTCCAAGTTGTTATACTTAAGGGTTTGGGGTTGTGAGGCACTCATGAAACGAGGTGCACCTGACAAACTTGATCCTAGATCCATTAAGTGTATCTTTGTAGGATACCCAAAGGAAACGATGGGTTACTACTTCTATTATCCACTCGAGAACAAGATTTTTGTTGCTTGAAATGCTGAGTTCTTTAAGAATAGCCTCATGGTACAAGAAGCGAGTGGGAGTCATGGACTTCTCCAATCGAGTGGGAGTGACGGAGGACTTGAATTAATTTAAGAAGAAGATATACAACCTTTTGAAAATACTAGCGAATTACATAATGAGGTCGCGTCTATCGAGGTCGAGCCCCAAAATATTAAATTCCTATTCGTAGATCCGCAAGGATACCTCAAGCACCAGATAGATATGGCTTCTATGTTGATGTTGAGGAATATAAATTAGGGGATCTTAATGAACCACCTAATTACAAAGCTGCATTATCAAATCCTGAATTTGACAAATGGCTTGAAGCTATGAAGCAATCCATGAAAGATAACCAAGTCTGGGTTTTGGTTGATCTTCCTCCTGATGGTCGAACTATTGGGAGTAAATGGCTTTTCAAGAAAAAGACTGACATGGATGGCAATGTACACACCTTTTAAGCTCGTCTTGTAGCAAAAGGTTATACCCAAACTTACAGTGTAGATTATGGGGAAACCTTCTCTCCTGTTGCAGACATTAGACCTATAAGGATTCTTTTAGCCATAGCCACATTCTATGATTATGAGATTTGGCAAATGGATGTCAAACCTAACTTTCTAAATGGTCACCTAAGCGAGGACATATATATGGTGCAACCTGAGCGGTTTGTGGATCCAAAAGATCCCAACAAAGTATGCGAACTTCAACGTTCAATTTATGAATTGAAGCAAGCATCTAGAAGTTGGAATAAAAGATTTGATGTAGAAATCAAGAAGATTAGTTTTACTCAAAATATTGATGAGCCATGTGTATATATCAAAGCTAGTAGGAGTAATGTTGTGTTCCTAATCTTGTATGTCGATGACATATTACTCATGGGAAATAGCGTTACAATACTACAAGAAGTTAAATCTTGGCTTTGTAAGTATTTTTCTATGAAAGACTGAGGAGAAGCAGCATACATCCTTGGAATCAAGATCATATGTGATAGATCTAAGCGGTTGATTGCTCTTAGTCAAAGTGCTTATCTAGAGAAAATCCTAAAGAGATTTTGGATGGAAATCTCCAAGAAGGGGTATACTCTAATGATAGAAAAGCCTGAGTATAGAAAGTCTTAAGGTTTTAAAACACCTAGTGAGGTACAATGTATGTAAAGAGTTCCTTATGCTTCGGATATAGGTTCAATCATGTATGCGGTCAGATGTACTAGACCTGATGTTGCTTTTACGCACAATTTGTGTAGTCGTTTTAGCAAAATCTTGGTGAGATTCACTGGACTACTGTTAAAGCTATTCCTATGTATTTGAGGAATACTAAAGATATGGTTCTTGTGTATGGGGCAAAACCTGAAGCTGAAAAGTATATTGTTATGCTGATGCTAGTTTTCAGACAGATAAGGATGATACCAAATCCCAAATGGGATATGTGTTCGTACTTAATGGTTGAGCCGTGGACTAGAAGAGTGCCAAGAAAAGCACTACTGCTATGTCTTCTATAGAAGCTGAGTACATTGTTGTTGCTGAAGCATCAATAGAAGCCATTTAGATGAGGAAATTCATTGATGGACTTGGAGGTGTCGTGCTATCGAGTAAAAGACCGATGGAGATGCTATGTGACAATGAGCCTATAATAGCAGTCGCCAATGATCCCGGTATTTTGAAGGGAGCTAGACATTTTCAAAGGAAATATCACTACATTAGTGAAGTAATTCAAGAACGAGAGATTATCCTTAAGAAAGTTCACACGCATGACAACGTAGTTGATCCGTTTACAAAACCAATGTCGTACGATAAGCATTATGAACATACTATGGCGATTGGAATTGTTCCTGTTAGAAATCTCATGTAAATCTATGATGTATTAGTTAGTATTTGGATAATGGGATGTTAAATGATTGTTATTTTAATAAATGAATTAATTTACATGGTATATTGTTTTCATTTCATAATAATTGTGTCATATATTTGCATGTTTATATCCATGAATGACTTGTAGCATTCTAAAACTATGTCTATTACCAGTTAACAATATAGGAGTATTGTTGAGATAAGGTAAATGTGAGTGTTTAGTTGTATTCTGGAGAATATGTAAAGATGATTCTGCCAACTTCACATGTTATTCAATGTGGTTGAATATTAGATACCCCACCTGTGTTAATCAGTTTATGTATCAGCGTCATTGGGTGCATTACACACATGGTGAAAGTCATGTTTATCCTTAAACTTGAGATGCAAGCAGGTTTTGCATGTATGGGTAGCATTTCTTGATTATAGTCTACCACTATGTTGTTAAAAGGTAATCATAAAGGCTATTTTCATAAATGCTTTGAAGTACATGACGAACACTTGTAGTCAAAATATGATTTGTTTCTCTACTTGAGTGGGAGTAAGATACTTACTGGGTCCCTCGTTGGGTTGATCATATATTTGCATGGCCGTGCCCAAAGTGTAGTTAAGATGATTCTTTTTACATTTGGTGATCTGAATCAATACAGATGCGAGAAACAGAATCGTTAAACTATGGAATGACTATTGATCCATATCCATATTTAACATTGTATCTGAAAAAAAAGGATAGGACTGAATAAAACCATTGAAGGCTGATTTGTTTACCAAAACTGCATACTCAGGTATTTCTGGGAGTATTGATGATGTTGCTAGACTATTCGTCAATGTTAGTATGTTATATTATATGACAAAGACATTCGCAAGTGGGAGCTGTTGGTTTGTGCTCATGTCATACAAATATTTATACAGCTTGAAATACGTGGGCCTATGGGGTCACTCATGTTTACACTTAGATATCATTCTATTAATGTTTATAATAACATATTTGTATATTTAATATTTATATTAATATATGGTTTGACGAAAGAACACTAACGGTCGTTAATTAGTTCTTTATGAATAATTAACTATAATGGCTTTTTAATTCATGGGTAATTAAATGTAATTAACCATAAATATTAGAAAAGTCAAAAAGTCAACACCAAGAGGTGTTTTCCCTTGGTTCGACCGACCATAGCCTAAGGAGGGGTATGGGTTGGGTTTTGAGCTATATTTTCCTCCAAGATATGTATTTTAGGTAAACCCTAAATTCATCTAGTATATAAGAAGGATCCTAGAGCTCATAATTTTCATCCCTCTCTTCTCTCCTCTCTTGGTCGACGCAAACAAACACCCATCTCAGGGTTTTCTTTATGTTTTGCTATTATTGGTGTTCACTTGTTCGTTGGTCTAGAACTAGCATTCAGGTGATATCGTTTGACGTGTAGTGTGGATACACGTAGAGGTTATTTATTTTAGTAACTAGAAGTAGTGTTTGGTTCGCACGTTATTACACACGTGTGTGTACTCGAAGTGTCTTCGATTCGTCACTAGCTTGGTTGCTTAAGGTATGTTACCTTATTTATGTTTATGTTTTTTTATGTGTTAATTATTTATGCTATATGTGATCTATATCCGCTGCGTAGCTCATTTAATATTAATGTAATATTACGTTATTTAGATAACAATTTCTAACAGGTTTCACCCAATAATGGGTTCACATATGATCATTTATATGGCGCAGATTTTGGTGGGACTATTTTTTATAGATATAGCCATGGACACACTACTGCTGAGTTAATAGCGACTACAAAACTTAAGAACATCGAGGTGTTGATTTATGCAACAGCTCAAAAGATTGTTTTTCACACAACCGGTACGCTTAACTTAAATCGTGTTCATGCTTATTACTACAAAAGGTTTAGTGTTGAAAGGAAAAATAAAGTCTAAAGGTATACAAAATTTGATACAGGGAAAAAAACAACGGCAATAGTTGTGTTTAAAGATGAAAATGGGGCTTAGCACGAGGCGTTTATATCTAGGAGGAAGGGAAGTGAAGTTATCGTAATGTGTGGAGTTATTGGCAGCCCACAATTACTATTGCTAGGCAGGATAGGACCAAAAGCTGATCTCGAGAAAGTAACTGTTCCAGTGGTGCACGATAATTTGTTGGAAAAAATATGCAAGGTAATCCCATGAATGCGATTTATTTCCCGTCTAAAAATCCAGTTAAACACAATCATTGATTAAAAAGCAGTAGTTATGGTCAGACTAAGGACACTATGAGTTGCCAACATGGTATCACTTCAGCTTAGGTTGGTGTGAACTCATCTTTAACCGTAGATCGGGAAATGATCATGACAATGTCCCATCTTGCGTCATATGATCATATTCCTATTTTTTATCGCATGCACTATGACCAAAGTCGCGAGTAAGGAATACCAAGTTGGAGGTCTTGTTGATTTGCGTCTCCCGACTGATAATGAAACTGAACTCCACTATGTATGGGCTTCAAGAAGGCGCTTTCATATTAGCAATTCTTTAAGTAATGTTTTTTTCTTTCTATGATAAAAATATCACTTTTTTATAGTTAAGAATTTGTATGTGTGTGTGTGTCTTAACTGTCTTTTTGTGCTTTTATGATCAGGGTTGCGATATATTGATTCTGTGATGATCGTTGACAAATGGGAATCCTTTATTGGCTACTAAAATGATAATATGTATGGTGCACAAGTTGGTTTGACTTATGGCATACACAAGATAAACAACGAGGCATCTAAATGGATGATTAATGTCTGTGAAGAAAATGACGCTAAGTAACTAATACATTTAGTAGCTACCAGAGGCTATAACAGTGTTATCAGAAATCGTTTCTTCTCTAGAGATACCAATAATTTAAAAGACTTGTCATATTGCACAAGTATGCAAATTTAGGTGACATAAAATTCAATAATCCATAACTTATTAATATTATACAATTACTAAATGCACGATTTGCAAAACTAAAACACTGTCTTTCCACAGTAAGATGAACGGGAGAAATAGCAGTGCTTGGCATGCTTTTCATAACATTATGACACAAAGTGTCTCCATAGATATATACTTTAGATAGCTATTGTAATAACGCCTAAATTATACATGTTTTTAGCGGTGTTATTTATATATATTTTATCATTTCTGGTTAACTTTTGATACTTAATAGCATAAATTATGTGCCGGTTCACTTGAAGTCATCCCGAGCTCAAAAGAAATAAAGTTCAAGTATTTTTCGATTATTGAAAAGCAAGTTAGAAGAAAAGAGAAATCTCAAGGCTAAAAAAGGCACAAGTACGCCGCACTTACCCTTTGTGCGTCGCACTTACCCTTTGTGCGTCGTACTTCCAAGCGAGTCCAAGAATTAAAGTCCCTTAAATGAAGATAGCTTTAATATGCGCTGCACTTCTTTCATAAACATTAAATTCTCTCACATTTAATCACCAAGTGCGCCGCACAATCTTTTGTGTGCGTCGCACTTCTACCCCAAACTTGGCCTATAAATAGTGGCCGAATTTTCACACAATTCATTCATTCTCACTTCACATCATCATCTCCCACTCAAATATCTCTCATACAACAATCATATCTCCAATTCTTTAACTCAAAAACACCATAAACCTTGAAGATTGAAAATCAAACCATAATGAACGAAGAAGAATATAGTAGAATTATAAGAATAAAAGGTTATATTTCAATTACATACTTGTTACGGGAAGAATTTTGATCCATATTCTTACCTCGAAAATATTATGTTTCTTGTTATTCCCTTTAATCTTGTTATGAACTTCATAGCCATGAGAGGCCAAATCTATCATGACTACTTGGTGAAAATAATATAATTAATAAGGGTTTGGTATAATTACGATCTTGTTAATCTTAAGCTTATGTTATAATCCTATCGTATCTTATCTTATCAACTTTGATTATATACTCGCATCGGTATAGGTCGAAAAACCCGCTGTGATCTATATAGTTTTAAAGATTTGTCTATGATCTTTATCGTCTGTGACGAGAAATCCACTTACGTTATTTGATAAACAAAAATAGATTTGATATAATAGTAACTGGATTATTTGAGTGACACATTTAATCGAGTTAACTAAACATAAGTCTTAAGTTAAACAAGTTAATTTGTGAAAACGTTTTCTAACGAGAAAATACTTTTTATAAATTAAAGTCCTACATCTAAGATCGTAACTATTACCACTGCTTATGAATTATATGAAATTATACGAGTGTCATATTTCTCACATTTGTTAAAGTTTATTTTTCAGTTGATTATTCAACACTACGCAAATCCCTGTGGACGACCTGGTCTTACCTAAAAAAGAATGTACTACATACGTGGGTTATACTTTGACCCGTGTGTTTCCATCTAACAAACGGTAATCTCAGTCTTATAAATTTAAAGCTTTCAAAACACATCAAAAGTTTTTGGTGCCGCTGCCAGGGATTTCAAAAGATGTTCAGTAGTCAACCCTTTAAAAATAATTTTTAACATTCCCTCTTTTTAAAAAATCGCCGTATAGTTTTCTGGTAAACTGACCCAAACAGATTCTCCTTTGGATGCATACACGTGCTTCCAACTCTGAACTTGTTGAACCATTACCTGAACCTGAACGTACTCTGAATCGAAGACTTCGTCGACGAAACAGAAGAGTTCCATTCGAATAAAGAAACAATCCACCTCAACACCCGAGAATTGTCTATCCGTCAATTCTCAACATCAATTATTTTTGTTACTTCCTTGATATTCTTCAAAATTATGATCCAATGGATGATGAACCCACGTGGGCTGTCGACCGTGTTGTCGCTCTGACTCCCGGTTCCGCAATCACCATTCCTGAAACCGCAAACGAATTCGCCATTAATGGTAACCACTTGACTCTCATCAAGGGAAACCAATTTGATGGTAGAAACAAAACTGATCCTCATAAACACATTCATGAATTCCTTGGAATATGTGATATGTTTAAATACAGAGACACAGAGAATGAAGTTGTCCGCCTCATGATGTTTCCACTATCACTCACTGAAGAAGCAAAAACATGGTTGGACGAACTAAACGAAGGAACTATTAAAACGTGGGATGAACTTTGAACCGCTTTCATTAGTCGATTCTTTCCCCCAGCTCTTTTCGATCGACTCCTCGAAGAAATCCGAGCCTTTTCTCAACATGAAAACGAATCTCTAACCGATGCTTGACTTCGTATGAAGGAATTGATCCAAAAACGCCAGGTAACAACCTTTGTCCAAGGACAAATCATTATTCAATAATCTTTTACATTGTATCAACGAAATTACCCAGAAGTTCTAAAATTGCCTCAGCTTGTGGTTTTTCCTCTATAAAACACCAAATCAAGTTATCAGCTTTCCTCCTCAGAAGCAAAGTCGTGACTCAGCTTCGTCTGTGGCTAAAAACTAAAAAACCAAATCATCTCTTAAGAAAACCGTTGCTTTCGCCATTGAAGGTAGCAGTAATTCCAACACTAACAAAATTATGGCCCGAATGGATGTCATGACCATGAAAATAGATGATCAGTATAAAGATTTTCAATCTGGTTCAAAACAATCAAACCTTGACGATGATGACATACCCATGTCACGTGAAGAAGAAGCCAAATTCATGCAAACTTTCTGTCGTACTCGTTTTTACAATGATTACCGCGACCGTGATTCTAATCGCGATAACTGGCGATCAAGCGGAAGGAACAATTACAACTGAGACAACTATCAATCTCACTCTGATGATAAACCCGATCTTCAAAAACAACTAAGCGATTTCATAAAAGCTCAACACTCGACCAACTCTTTTGTCAAAGACACTTTTATGGATCTAAAAAATAAACTCAAAACAACAACCAAAAACCAGCAAGCCTCGATTTAAAATCTTAAAGCTAAATTTAACAGACTTGCTGACAAGCAATCTGGTCGACCTTCTAGATCTCTTCCTAGTAACACTCAACCTAACCCAAAAAGTAGGTCATCTAAACCTTACCAACCACCGCAAGCTTGAAACGAGCATGTGAATGTCGTATTTACATAGAGTGGTAAATCCTATGACCCACCAGATAACCTAAATGATCAACAAAACAATTCTAAAACTCTTATCAACTTCGATAGCGATGATGAAGATGATGAACCTACACCTCAACCCAAACCTAAAACAACAACACCAGTCAAAGAAACACTAAAACCTACACCTTTCTCATGTAATACTTTAGCCGACCTTGGTGCTAGCATTAATCTCATGTCGTATTCCTTATACGCGAAATTATCTCTCGAAACTCTTAAACCCACTAAAATGAGCGTAATATTAGCCTATCGATTATTCTAATACCCTATTGGAATAGCTGAAAATATGCTCGTTGAAGTTGGTAAATTCACCTTCCCTGTCAATTTTGTTATTTTAGAAATGGAAGAAGATAGTAAAGTTCCCCTAATCTTAGGAAGACCTTTCCTTCACACTGTCGATGCAGAAATTCGAGTCAAACAGAAGCAACTCAATCTCGGAGTTGGAACTGAACGAATGATCTTTCACATCGATACTGCGATGAAACATTCCTATTCAAACAATGATACATGTTTCAGTATTGACGTCATCGACGAAATCTTTGAAGAATATTTCGATGCTCTTCTCGATGAAGATAGTAAAATCCTCCATTCCATCGAAGGAACCATCCTTAAAGAAAAACTCTTCGCTGAATTCGATGAATTCATGGCAATGATTGCCGATGAAAATTCTGAATCCAAATCCGACACCGAAGAACCACCATTTAAAAAAATCACCTTTAACACCGATTACACGATCAAAACATCTATTAAAGAACCTCATACGGATCTTGAACTCAAACCTCTTCCTGAAAACCTGGAATATGTATTCTTGGAAGAACCCTCTTTTCTTCCTGTTATCATATCATCTCAGCTTTCTGAAGAAAATAAAAATAAACTTGTATTGGTCCTTAAAAAGTACAAGGAAGCTTTTGCTTGGAAAACAACAGACATTACTGGTA